>QNTS01002375.1:176560-205100 GCA_003317085.1 Hucho hucho
CCCCCCCCCATGGACTTTTGGCGCGGTCGGAGTCCGCGCCTTTGGGGGGGGTACTGTCACGTCCAGGCCTGAGTCTACAGGCTGGCGTGTTTAGATTCGTTTTTGGTGTAGGGTTTTTCTGTTCTAGGTGTACTATTTCTATGTTGGGTAATGGTTCCCAATTAGAGGCAGCTGAGTGTCATTACCTCTAATTGGGAACCATATATATGTTTGTAGTTTTCACTAGGGTTTTGTGGGTTATTGTTTGTTCATAGCGTAAGTGTTTAGTTTAGTTTATGTTATGTTCTATGTTACGATCTTCGTTCGTTTATTTGTTATTTTCCCCAGTTACGTCGTTAAATAAAATATGTATACTGGAAGCATCGCTGCGTCTTGGTCCGTCTATCGTGAAGATCGTGACAACAGGAAAGAACATGACAGGTATGTGTGTTATACGTTTTATATAAGAGAACAACAACTGCAGATGTATACAGGGACTACTTATAAAGCCTAGAGGTAGTAGGGGGACTTCAGACATTGCCATAAAGCACTGGAGAGCTGAGGTGGAGAGCGGAGTCGAGGAGAGGTGTGTGTCTGTAGCCACAATACAGGTAAACACAAATTTCAACTTTAGTCTTGTAAAAGAACAACAAGAGCATCTGAATTCTCTGGTGTGAGTTTCAATTCAGTCAATTTTCATGCAATCTATGTACAACTAACAATGAATGCTATCCTAAGTATTGAGTAACTACTTACTTTATGAATTCCATGAATTTATACTAAAAAAGCCTACTAACAAGGACATAGTAAATTGGAAAATTTCAATTGAGGACAGTTGCATAATCTAAGTTGCATTTCCTTGATTCCTTGCGTCCTCTCTCCTCACCTCCCGCTCAAAACCCATTGGAGTAGAAGGTCAGCGTGAAGGCACCGGACATTCCCTCTCTCTGACCTTCTCCTTCAGTGGGCTTTGATAAGGAGGTGAGGACGTGAGGAGTCAAGGAAATAGAGTTTAGTTTCTCCAATGGAGAGAGAGAGAATAATACAGATAGTCAACCCACCCCCTCACCAGTCCGCCTTCCTTCTTCACTCTGCTCGATCCCTATGGTTAGCCACCACCATGCATCTTGACAGCCTCCTCAGGCAAAGGGAGATAAAAGGGCGGGGCACTGTGTGTGTGTCTCTCATAACACACCTGAACAAACAAATGGCCCCTTCGACGTCATGAACCAGTCAATGGAACATAACTTGATAAAAAGTTTCAACACCCTGGTTTTCAGGTGGTTATAAATTACATAAATATATTCACCTTTAGTCTTGTAAGAGACCACCAAGAGCATCTATACATTTTCCGGTGTGTGAGTTTCAATTCAGTCATTTCAGAAATCTATGTAACACTAATAATGAATGCTATCCTAAGAATTTAGTAACAATTTACTTCATGAATTTACTGAATTTAAACGGAATTGACACGTGTGTGAAAGGAAAGGTACAATGAGGGAGGTCAAAACAACAACCAGGCAACTCCTCTCCTCTTCCTGTACTTCCTGTGAGGTGGTCGGCTAATTTGATCTTTGGAAGGGAAGAGAAGACACATACAAGCATTACATAATATAACACAGAAGGTGAGATTTATGTCAACTAAATACTGCTTGTATAGTGTAGTTACTGACATAAATATTGGAACAGTGTGGTAAAATGGTAATTCTTGCTGTTTACTCATGGAATTTGTATTTCAGATCAAAAGATGAATATGACAGGCAACTATTTAGATCGTTGTTTCAGGGTATTTTCTAACCCAGAAGCAACAGCTATACATTTGCCTCATATTCATCTGAAATACCAATTAGCCTACATGAGTATACTTAAAAAATAACCAACTTTACTTCACTATCGCAATACTTATGACACCACCTGTGTTGTGAAAAAAAACGTACCATTGAACTCGGCTTCGAAAAGCAGCTGATGAATTTTAACCTTGACTGCTGCTTTTCTTTGCTGAGGCACCCTCTTCGGTGTTGGCACCAGGCTCGTGGCAAAGAGGGTCTCTTCATCCTCCTTCCTGTGAGTATCAGGTTGGGCTGCATCCCTCTCGACGGCTCGGAGGATCCTCTGTTGAAATGAGTTGAGTGGATCTGGGGGCTGGTACTTTCGATGACGCCTGGTGTGATGTTGTTCCTCTTCATTTCTTTCCCTGTTTCACTCCTCGTTTGTCTCCGTGGCCACATCCTGTTCAACGAGGTCCTCAGTGGTCACTTCCGTAAGGGTCATAATGATCACACCGGCTCCCAGATCCAGAGATGCTTCCTCCATTTCAGCATCTTCCATCGCTGCACTGGTGGAGGCGGTGGTCACGTGACGTAGAGGATATGGCTGTAAAATTGCCACTCGTTGCCCTAGGCACAATAAATGGATCCAGAAAATAAAGAATGTGGCAGAAGCGCCAAGGCCGCTGGCCTGAAGCTGCTCACCCAGACCTCTTTTTCTCTTTCTCTGCCCTTCTCTCTCTCTCTGATACCTGTCCCTGAGTCCTCTCCACTTCCTCCTACATTTGTCTTCTACATAGACATGAACATGATAAAACACACCATCACCAAGCATAACTATAGTTATTAGATAGCTGACATGGCCATCTCACCTACTGTACACACAGACACACACACGCAGGGTTGGGGAGTAACGGATTACATGTCATCCATACATGTAAGGGATTACCAAAAAAAAACGTTAACTGTAATCTGTTACGCTACTAGCAAAAATATTGTAATCGGATTGCAGATACTTTTTAAAAACTAGATGATTACTTTGAGGATTACTTTTCAATTCAGAAAAAAAATATTTGACACTGTTTTCTCAAAGACATTCAAATCAGCATTGAAAAAACACGGAAGTTTAAGAACGCTATGATGACACACCAAATGGGTTTGATGGATTGTGGTAAAAGAGCAGGAATAGGCTTTTGTAGGCCCCAGTCCAAGCTCTGTGTTCCAGTGGTGCGACTGCTGTCGGCATCCAAAGATTATCCAACTTGAATAAACTATTGGAGGTAAGGATGACAGCAGTGGTGTAGTCTACGGCGATACGGATATCACTTATTATTGATATCTACATAGAACATTGATGTGAATCACACTGCTGCTCTCTCATTTAGCTATTTGCGCCTTATGGATTGTGGTTGTTGTGGATGGCTGTTTAAGTTTTAAGTTTAAGCTGCCTGTCAATCATTGTTTTTGAAACCAGTTTTGAAAAAAATGTGCTCTTGCAACAGCTGCATAGTGCGGATCCAAGCCTATGGAATAAAAGTGGGGATTTTATTGCTCAATCTCGTTCATGCTGATAAAGAAATGTAATCCATAGGCCTAATGGACACATGCTCAAACTCGCACACTTTTGAAAGACTTAAAGGGGCAATCTGTAGTTGCTACATCCTTTTTTGGACTTATAAATTATATATATATATATATATCCATTGATTCTTGACGAATATAACTTATAAATGCCTCATGATCTTAGTTCAACAGTCACACTCCACGAGAACCCCAAATATCAGCACGTTTTTCTCCAATGTTTGTAAACATTGTAAATGTAAACATTGTAAATTGTATAGCCTCATAACATGGTTAAAACAATCATTTTGATATCATGGATGGTCAGTCCTTGCATCCATAGCTCTTGTCTATTAATCTGAGAGTGATTACATTTCTCCAGGCCCATCCCTCAGCTTTTTACCAAAGCAGAGGCAAGGTCGACCGTTTTGTTATTGTTTCATCTGTGGATTTGGCCTTTAAACAGCTGCATATTATCAAGATATCGAAGTTTAAACAATAGGCCTAAAGCAAATTAAGCATATGACATTCATTTTTCACATGTAAATAGCACTTTTCAGTGGTGCTCAAAGCATGTCATTCCATGAGTGCAGCATTTATTCTTCAACTCAAATCAATGAGTCCAATCAGTCCTAAATGGTAACAAAATAAACAACAGAGTAGGGCTGGCTAATAAGTCCTTAGTTTTGGGGTTATGCTCGGGTAAAACAAATTGCTTAATCTATATTTCCAAGTCCTATTCTTCAAGATCAAGGGGTATAACATTTATTGGAATGACTGGAATTTTGATAGACTTTGGTTTTTAATGTAAAGATATAATTTAATCGTATTAGTATATGTAGTAGAAAGTGATGGGTTTAGAAGAAGCCTACATAACCAACCCATAAAGTAAAATGTAACATCCATATATGGCTTGCTATGTGAACTTTAACATTGATTTATCCTGCAATAGATATAGTTCAATAGTTCAATTGGTAACATACATTTTTGTCTTCATCTAATGCCTCTTAAGGGGAAAGTAATCTAAAAGTAAATTAATGTAATCAGATTACGTTACTGAGGTTGGGTAATCCAAAAGTTACGTTACTGATTACAATTTTGGACAGGTAACTAGTAACTAACTGATTACATTTAGAAAGTAACCTACCCAACCCTGCACACACGGTTATCTGACCAAATGATCTGGGGTAGTAACTGGCATAATTTCTATTACTATTTATCTCACACACACACACACACACATATACACACTCACACTCTTTCACATAAACACACACACGGTTATTTGGCCAAATTATCAGGGGTAGTAACTGGCATAATTTATATTGCTATTTCTCTCTCTCTCTCACACACACACCCCACATACACTCACACTTCACAAGCTAGCTAGCCACATGTAGAACAAGCTCACAACTAAACTGACCTGGCAATCCTACTATCGTGGACATGTTGTGTTTATGTGTCAAAAAGACAGGATATTGCTAAAATGATTATTTTCCATGTGTTCAACAACCGCATGCGACCGTCCGCAACACGTGTGTAGATACCTGCATTCAGTATAGTAGATACATGCATTCAGTATAGTAGAGGCCCGCATTCAGTATATTAGAGACCTGCATCCAGTATAGTAGAGACCTGCATTCAGCATAGTAGATACCTGCATTCAGTATAGTAGATACCTTCATTCAGTATAGTTGAGTAGCTGCGCAAAATGTTATGCAGCATTAATGCAATGATGCTGACGGTGTGATCAAGGCCACAAAATAACAGAAAAAATCATACATTTGGTATTTCGATGTACCCTGGTATATAAACACACACACACACACACACATAGTTAATACCACCACCCAACACCATCACTACAACACACTACACCCCCAACCCCACAAAAAACAGAAACTTGCACTTGACTTTTCCTGCTAGACTTTGCTGATCATTTGTTTATTGAGGAAAATGTACTTACTATGACTGTGATATGTGGTTGTGTCCCCTAGCGATCTTAAGAAGAATGCACTAACTATACGTCGCTCTGGATAACAGCGTCTGCTAAATGACAGCAATGTAAATGTAATACACATGCACACAAACCTTCTCGAACCCTCTCATGTGGACAGCGTGTGTGAGTAACTTAAGCCCCATGCAAACTGCCACATGCCTACGCCCACAGCATAGCACAAGTGTTGTCTGCATTGGGAGCTGGGAAACTGCAAACAATCATCTCAGATTGTGGTGACACAAAGTTAGATATACATAGACTCACATTCACATACACACTTAGTCACGCACACGCACGCACACACACACACTGGTCGTCTTTCACCTCATATAGACAACTGGAGAGTCATCAAAGATGTCGTTAACTTGTATCTGGTCAACAACTCATCTATTTTTAGGGGGCTAGCTAAAGTGTCGAAGCACGGAAGAAGCAAGACATGTAAATATTTCTAAAGGGCCTGTTGCTGAAACACAAGTAACAAGTACGAATACGTGTGGTGATGTGCGTGTGTACATCTATGTGTGTGTACATCTCCAGGTAGGGTGTAGGTGAATGGGGTTGTACAGGAACACACGACTCCACTCCCATCTGTTAAGCCACAGTACAGTCTTCTAATACCCTCAGCCCTTTATCCATTGTCAACAGAGCAAACAGCCCTCTCCCTCCATTGAGAGACTTGCCATACTGAACTGGAGTGTGTTACCTGTCTAAATACAGACCATACTGTACAGTATATAGATGCTGTAAAGGAGTCAATGGAACACAATGTTCTAACAACGTGGATATTCGTCAAATCCGTCATGATTTATGTATTGTAACAGGCCCACAGTGTGGTTACTTATGTCCGATTTGGATATATTTGGCTGTTTTCGCTGCATAACATTTAGAAGTTGTCCCTTTTCAGGTTTAGAAGAAGTGACTGCTAAATGCTAACTCCTGTTCGTATAAGATGGTTAGCATAGCTAGCATACAGAAATCAGGCGGTGGTAGTCAAAGTCGTTTTTAACTGTAATGCAGTTGATTGGTGACAATGACATGAACATGTGTTGGGGTTGGTCCATACAAGCATAATACTCAGATTTCTACCTCAACATAGTGTGAAATACACATATAAACAATAGCCTAAATGTAGGCTAATTTTGCTGGGGGACAATGAGGAGACTCGGTTTCTTTCCCCCATGGCCCTTTCCCCCACGCATTTCCATGGCATTTTCATTATTTTAATCGAGTTCAATTGACCTCTTTACCGCATCTACCATATACTGAATGCTACTCTAGTTTTCTATTGTTAAGGCACATGGCAACGATATAAAACTAGAGTTAGCTTCAGCACAGTACATACAGTACAGTAAAGTATGGATGCAAGCTTGGTCCCATATTTGTTTGTGCTGTCTTGCCAACTCCTATGGCCATTGTCACGCCAATGTTTGGCTTGACAATAATAATAATAATTGATCAAATGTATATTTTGCGCTTTTCATAACAATCTGAAAGTGCTTCAAAAGCAAAAAAAAAAACAAGCAATACATAATTATGAGTAGCCTAGCTATAGTTAGGTAAACCAATAGAGGCCAAGTATTTGAGTGTGTGCATCCTCCAAAGATTGAAAGGGACAGTTCATGGCTTGATTAGAGGTATGACCAACAATGGCCATAGGAGTTGGCAAGACAGTATGAACAGATCTGGGACCAGGCTAGATGAAAATGTGGTGAACCACCAGGTGTGTGTAGTCGTAGTCCTATCATGTGCCAGTAGTGAAACAGTTTCCATTTCCTGTCGAAGTGTGGGTGTTTGTCTGGAACGGCAACAACGGCTCATTTTCCAGTGGCGAATGAGGCGTTTGGACTTATCCTGTTTCCTCACAGGAAAGCCTCCTGGCTGATGTCAGGGACTGGCCTTGGTCATGAGAAACTCGCTGATAGAACGGCCAGGACAGAAATGAAACAACGAGGGGAGATTTTCCTACGGTACTGTCTCTACTCCCTGCCAGTGTGCTGCTGAGGGGATCTGACGTTTAAAGACACAGAAATATAACAGACTATACTTGGAGGAGTTAACACTAGAACTCTTGGACCTCGACGGACCCACGTTCAAGCCAACATTCTAACAGTGTTTAATACATTTCATATATGCTATTACAAAAATAATAATTTGGTAGTGTTTATGAAGACCGGTAACATTAGAATACTTTTTTTTTCTTCAATATTTTATAACACAATAGCCTTTTTAGTAGTTTGTTACTGTAAAAGAAAAACAAAAAGTGTTCAATTTTATTTGTGTTTGTTACAACTATGAAACAGAAAGCATATGTGTTGGAACACGGTAAAAGCTTCTTTTTATAACGACAAAAAAAAGGAAATACCCCAACCACCAAAACGCACAGTCAAGACGCACGGTCAAATGATGAAAACATCAGTAGCATAAACATCATAATAAGTGCCAAGTGGCCTTGATAAATAGTGAAACTCAGCACAAACGAAATAATGATATTATAATGAATATAACAGCAGTCCAATATGACAGCAGTCCAAAATAGTCAATTATTGTCAGCTTGTGTGCGTCTTCACGTCAATCTGATTTAATTTAGCTGTAACAATTTTCGTAACTTTCACTTGCTTGACACACTTTGACATACCTTTGTTTGGTTGTAGTGCGTAATAGTCTCTGTTTTTCTCTTTATATATGCCTTATTTGGCGCAGAGGGAGGGAGCTCCGGTCTCACTTTGTTCATGGTGTCGGCCAGACTTGTTTTCTTTGCAAGCAACTTGTTCGGCAATGACAGTGACGAAATTGGCCATAGTGAATTTCTCCCCTTGCCAACATAAGGTTCCACAAGCCTGATCACCACATTCTCCATCACCCGTTGTGGATATTTTCTCAGATGTTGAAAGCCGTTCAGAATGTACAATTACACATGCTCTCACTGTGTAGCCTACTTAAAGTGAGCCAGAGTAGACTGATAGGACTGCTTTGATTCGGTGGACTGATGTAGGGTACATACCATTTTAAGATTATAATTAGAATGGATCAATACAATAGAATGGGCCGCCCTGTTCTTCATTCACAATGGCTGATTACATAATTAAGCATTGTTCGCTTCCCCTCGCTCGTCAACTCACCCTTTCTCCCCATCATACTTTACTTAATTCATTTAATCTGTTGTTATATGTGTGAAATTATTTTTGGTATAGTTTAGGTTCAGTTTCAAGTAAATTATCGGGGTGATGATCAGCTGGGCACTGCATTTTCAACTGTTGGAAGAAGGACCGGAACAGGCCCAACTGTCGGGAGAAGGAGAGGGAACGGGACAAAAAACATTCAAAAAATGACATGCCCTCCTAAAACTGATTATAACTCCAGTTCTGTTTGTGATATTAAGATTCTAACACCGACATTGTGTTACATAGACTTACAGTATTTAGGAAAAGTCAAGGACAGAGGGGGGCATGACTTTAAAAATGGCAGTGCATAAATAATAAAACAAATCATGAGCAGTCAAAATGACTGCTTTAGCGGTTCTAGTGTTGTTAATGCATGGAATGGATATTTTATTCTTCAGTATGAAATAAACAGTTTTATGTTGATGTTCCTGTATGGCTGGATGGATGCTTTCAGTACAATGTCAGCAATATTGTTATTTTATTGCTTTCTCACCCCTATAGATGATTCACCAACACTTCATGAAACTGTTGGCTTGTATGGGTGCCGTAATGAGGCCGCTAAATCAGGTGCGATATTAAATTTATAGATGTCATGACATAAAATATCTATATATAATTTTCTGGACTGTCAAGTAGAGGAGCTGCTGAATATTCAATGTTGCTTGCTCTCAGAGGAGCGTGTTCCCTGAGGATGTCAAGGTCATATCTGCATTGTAACTCGTTTTTAAACGTATTCATCAATTGAGAGGCAAAACATTTACTTCCACTGCCTGGTGAATGACCCGGACACGCCAGCTAGGCAGCAACAGCATAGTGCATTGGCATAATCTGGAGGGAAAAATATCCTTGATCATTAGATTTAGTTGCTTTTATTTGGTTTCTGTGATTAGGATTGCAAATACTGTACATTAGAGTATTTTTTTTTCTTCAAAACTGTGTTTGGGTCTTCCATCTAATAATGAGAATGTTTTTCTTTTTTAACCCTAAGTCAGATGGGAATTGGGCCAGCAGTAGAAAAGTGGTAGCAGCTTGTTTGTGTGTTTGTTTGAGTCTTACTTGTGTAGGAGTTGCTACTGGGTGTGACTGAGTTTTGTTTGGAAGGTATATGCTAAACCCTTGTGCGTGTTTTTTTACCCAATAAATAACTATGAGGTTATATATAGGGTGTGTGCGACTCTCTATGTTTTCATAGCTTTACTGCTGTGCAGTAGTTTAATGGTGTGCCTGCCTGACAAGTCCTGCTGGTGTGCCCAATGCTTCTCTCTCTCTCTCTCTCTCTCTCTCTCTCTCTCTCTCTCTCTCTATGTGCTTCCCCTGCCATGTGTCTTTAAGAGGAGGGACCTGGCATTTATATTGAGTATTTATCTGCTACGTGAGGGGGGTGGGGCCGGGAGCTGACCACTGGAATGAAGTTGAGAGCTGTGTAGAGCTCATATACAACTGCGAGAACTACAGAGAGGACAGACAGACAGCAGAGTTTTTCACTAACAGGGAAAGAGAGAGAGGGAGCCACTGACCTCAAAAGAAGAAGAAGGAAGAGGAGGAGGACAATA
Organism: Hucho hucho; assembly: GCA_003317085.1. Taxonomy (NCBI): domain Eukaryota; kingdom Metazoa; phylum Chordata; class Actinopteri; order Salmoniformes; family Salmonidae; genus Hucho; species Hucho hucho. Next base: position 186,579 of record QNTS01002375.1, read on the forward strand.
AAAAGAGGAGAAGAGGGTGACGTGCCCCATTGACAGACAGAGCCGGCCATGGCCATGTATGAGCCCGCATGCCTGCCCCCCAATGCAGAGGAGCAGGACTTCATCCAGGCATACGAGAACGTCAGGGAGAAGTACAAAGGTACATGCCAGCTGGGCCCACACACTCACATAGAGGGGTGACTGCTGCTACTGCCAGTTATGACAGGATAGAGTGCATGTGTGTGACTGAGGACATGTGGGGGAGAGGGAGAGTGTGTGTGACATTAGTAGCTCTACAAGGGGGTGTTAACACCATATGTGTTTGTATGAGCCTGTGTCTCTTCATCTGTCTTCCTGCACGTTTTCTACACCCTTGTGTGTGTGTCTGTGTCTGTGTGTGTGCGCAACTGGGAGTGCAGCCAGCCAGCCACATGCTGCTCCTCCAGAGTGCTGAGGGATGTATTGATTGGATCACATGTTTGCTGTCACTCTGCCGGTCTCTCTCTGTGGCTCTCTGTGGCGGTTATCAAAGTTAAATGTGTAGATTTACTCCTCTGCTTTATCTTGATATGTGACCATAGCCAACTAGGTCGACAATTCTAACCTTTGACCTTAATGAAATGGAGAGGAGAGTGGCTTACATGTACAGTAAGTGCTCATCTGATTGTGTTATCTTTTTCGGGATGTGGACAGGTGTTACTTCTCTACGATGAAGTATACTGTCCATCAATTTACCGGAGCATATTATCACATTATGTGTAATCGACCACAATGAATATAAATGTTCTCTGTAATTGTCTCTTTTGAGCCACTTGGCTAATGTTCCAGGCAAAGAATGTTCTGTCGTTCATAGTCTGTCACATCCACTGGTTGGAGTGTCAAGATCTTCTTTTTGTTCATGATGATCATATTGTATATAGGCTAGAATTCAAAGTACAGTCTTTGTTTAAAACGATCACAAATCTGAAGGCATACCTGTGAGTGGAGTTTACCTGGTAGTTTGTATAGGGCTGTACCCAAGACCAGTCTGTGATTTTTATATCACCATGGGGTGAAAAAGAGCTAATGTGTAAATACATGCTGCAATGTGGACTTGATTGAATTGAGCCCACAGTCAGAAGATAGTGGGTTGGGGATGCACAGGTGATTATGCACTACCTCAATCATAGACTATCATACTTCATCCATTGACGATCAGGCCTCATCCACAATCCTCATCCACAGAAAACCCCATCCACACCCCGAAACCCCTCCATTGCTATTTCACATCTGCATTAGTGTGTCTTTGTACCCATAGCTCCTTCTCTCAATATCCCCATCTCTCTCCATGTCATCCCTCATCCCCTTACTGTTCTGTACATCAAAGCTTTAACTCCCTCTATTTCTCTCATCCTGGTGTTCCTTCTCTCTCCTTCTCCCTACATCTTGCTCCCCTTTACGTATCCCCATTCTGCTTTCCCCTAGTACGTAGTCCTTCCTTCAGAAAACAGAGAGCTCCTCTATAAATATCGGCCCAGTTTTTTGTCTCAGACAGGATCTGGAGAATGAGCCCCTGTGCTGAATCAATTTAGCTGTTTCTGGGTGGATCTGCACATTTGTGGGTTTCTGTTTGTGCACTATATGGGCGTGTGTGTGTATGGGCGCATGCATGCACGTGTGTTTTTGTTTTATTTCAAGCTTAGTTCACTGTGTGTGTGTGTGTGTGTGTGTGTGTGTGTTTTAGGGGGTTTATGGGACGCATGGCCAAGAACGGTGGCAGCCAGGCAGGTGTTTATATTTGAGACGTTCCTCTGTGTTCTCTATTCAGTCTCTGTCCTACAGGCAAGGAACGTAAAACAGGCAGACTGTCCTGCTCTGCTCTCCTTATCCTTATTAAGGCACATGAGTCAGGGAAGCAATGAGCTGCCCATCTGTCTCTCTCCATCTCTCCCAGTCTCTCTCTGTCTCAGCCCCCCACCCCCTCTCTCTTTCTCTCTCCATCCATCTCTGTATCTGTCTGTCGCTCTCTCCATCTCTCCATCCCTCCGTCTCTGTCTCTCTCTGTCTCAACCCCCTCTCTGTCTCTCGCCATCGCTCCCAGTATCCGCGTCTCTCTCACCTCTCTATCTCTCACCTCTTATCTCTCTTTCTCTCTCTGTCTCTCTCCATCTCTCCCAGTATGTTTCATTCTCTGTCTCTCGCCTCTCACCTCTCTCTCCTTCCTGATTGCTTGTGTTAATTATTTTAGTCTGTGAACCTGTGTTCTTTTCAGTGATGTCATGGTGGTGTTTCCTCACTACCGTGCACAGGTGAATCTAAGGCCATGACTCATCAGACTTCTTGAAGGCAAGGCCCCTTGCCTTCAACTCTTGTTCTTGTTCTTCTCTGTGTATCTCTGTATATAGTAGGATGTGTGTGTGTTTTAGGTCACCTACTGATGTCCGATAATAGAAAGTATTTAATCTGTAAACATTGCTAGGTGGCTCGCAGTTCACATGTCTAGTTGTTCTTCCGCTAGGCGTCTTTAGCCATAGCAGCAAACCATGACAGTATTGGAGTTTCACTGGGAGATTTCATTTCATTGTCCACACTCACCACTCACCAGAGAATTCCACATTAGTTTTGAGCTGTAGCGTGCTTCTCGCCTCACTGTTAGAGGTTGGAGCAGTTGCCATAGAAGTGCTGGATTATGGAACACTTGAACGACTGCGCTCGGAATCTGGGGTGGAGTTGTCAGCCGATGATTCAGAAATGATTATATTCAGTGAGAGAAGAAAGTTGGTGGTGCATATTATGAGATAAATATATCTGTATAGAATGCTAAGTCATTGCTCTGGTACTTTGTACTGATGCTCCTCCATTGCATTAGTCAGAGTATATATACGGTAGAAGATGTATACTATTTGAGAATTCTCGCCGTTCCGCCCATTCTGTCATAGAATGTGTCCCTCTCTAGGAGTCACTCAGCCTGTGTTCTTTGATCCACTGTCATATCAAGAAGACGGACAGCATTAATGGATAACAATACTGTCATACGTTTGTAAGTGTTTATATAAGACTTATCCCTCTGTAGGAGTTAGTCAAACATTTCTCTTTGGTTCATTTGCAGATCGGGAGACATGGCTTGTGTATAGAACATATCCCTCCTTGGGAGTTAGTCAGCCTGTGCTCTACCTATTTCATTCTCTTGTTCTGTCTCATTGTCCCAGCATGGCGGAGGGAGGGAGGCAGGCGGGCTAGCTGGCTGGCTGTCTTCCCAGCGTCCTCTAATGCATTTTGTGACGGCAAGTGATGTGGGCGGGTTGTCACTGGGCTGCCGGTGAGGAGGATAGCCCCGGTCTGGATGGACGTGCTGGGTGGACTATGGTTGGCATCCACGAACTCTCCCACTGCCAACTTCCATAGCGCCCTCTTACGCCATGCGGGGGCTTAATATAACCTCAGCCTTGTTCGGCCGGCCAATTAAATAGTTATTTTTGGCCCGGGGGCAGACTTTGATTGTACCATCTTATTCTGGGGTATTCAACAAATATCTGGACTGTGGTTAATAATTTGATTTGATCTAAATGTGCTTATGTTTTGGAATGATGGAATCATTACTCACGCTACTCAAAGAAATGATGAATCTCTATAGCTCAATTAATAATCTATCAGTGGATGACTTAAGTTATATTTAGGTGTCTTGTGTAAAGTCCTTTGGGAAGTGGTCAGTCACCGAGCTTTATGAATGAACAAACTATTTAAAACCAGTGGTGTCTATTCTAGCTGTGTAGTGTGTGAGTGTAGTGAGTTTGCCACTTTAAAGCGGTGAGTGAGTGTGTATACTGAACAAATATAAACGCAACATGTAAATCAAATAAAACAAATTGTCACATGAGCTGAATACAACAGTAGACCTAAGTGAAATGCTTACTTACAAGCCCTTAACCAACAATGCAGTTAAGAAAATACAAAAAAAGTGATGAGAATAACACATTAAAGAGCAGCAGTAAATAACAGGGCTTTATACAGGGGGATACCGGTATAGAGTCAATGTGCGGGGGCACCAGTGTCGAGGTAATATGGACAGTTAGAGTGACTATGCATAGAAAATATAAGAGAGTAGCAGCAGTGTAGAAGAGTGGGGGGGGGGGGTAGCTGTTCAGGAGTCTTATGGCTTGGGGGTAGAAGCTGCTTAGAAGCCTCTTGGACCTAGACTTGGTGCTTCGGTACCGCTTGCCGTGCAGTAGCAGAGAGAACAGTCTATGACTAGGGTGGCTGGAATTGAGGGAGCGTGCAATGCGGACCTCTGGAACGTCCAACAGAGCGGTTTCCAGATCATTTTATGTTCATTTCTCTACCATAAGCCGCCTCCAACGTTGTTTTAGAAAATTTGGCAGTACATCCAACCTGCCTCACAACCACAGACTTCCCAATTTAAAATCACTTGGAGCTGCTTTCCTGGTGTTTTAGGTAATGTGTTTTTGCTCAGAAAACTTTGGGCAAATAAAATCACCAGTCTGCCAAATTCATCTTGCGAGCCGCAGTTGGGGAACCCTGTATCACGTTTCAGGTAAGACCCAAATGCAGACTGTTGAAGTAACAATGTTTATTACAGCAACAGGCAAATGACAGGTCAAGGCAGGCAGGGGTTGATAATCCAGAGTAGTGGGGCAAAGGTACAGGACGTCAGGCAGGCTCAGGAAAGGTCAAAACAGGAACAATCACTAGACAGGAACAGAGGGAAAAAGATGGTAAGCTCGACGAAACAAAACAAATTGGAAACAGACAAACAAAGAACACAGGTATAAGTACCCCAGGGAATAATGGGGGAAAAATGGGTGACACCTGGAGGGGGAGGGGGGGTTGTGGAGACAAGCACAAGTTAAACAGATCAGGGCGTGACAGTACCCCCCCCCCCCCCCCTCTAGTGACACCACCTGGCGTGGGGTGCCGGAACTCAGATGAGGCCTGGGTCCAGGTTATCCCTAGCAGAGACCCAGCACCTCTCCTCCGGGCCATAACCCTCCCAGTCAACAAGGTACTGGAATCCCCTACTCCGAGGTCAAACCTTCAGGAGACGTCTCACCATGTATGCCGGTCTAGACACAGAAAAGGTAGGAAAAATACAAAGGGTACGGAGCAACAGAGGACGAACAGCAGAGGGGCTAATGATCTTGAAGCGGGGGAAAGGTCTCGAATTCCGGGGGTGTAGCCACGGCCCTATAGCGGCGTGGCATCGCCTCAGGCTTGACCTTCCTGAATACCGGTCGGTGTAAGACCCAAATGCAGACTGTTGAAGTAACAATGTTTATTACAGCAACAGGCAAACGACAGGTCAAGGCAGGCAGGGGTCGATAATCCAGCGTAGAGGGGCAAAAGTACAGGACGGCAGGCAGGCTCAGGGCAGGCAGAAAAGGTCAAAACTGGGAAGACCAGGAACAGAAGGAAAACCACTGGTAGGCTTGACGAAACAAATCAAACTGGCAACAGACAAACAAAGAACACAGGTATAAGTACCCAGGGGATAATGGGGGAAATGGGTGACACCTGGAGGGGGGTGGAGACAAGCACAAGGACAGGTGAAACAGATCAGGGGCGTGACACCCTGCCCTAATCTATGGATTTCACATGACTGGGCAGGGGCGAAGCCATGGGTGGGCCTGGGAGGGCATAGGCCCACCCACTTGCCTAGTCATGCCCTTGCTCAGTCATGTAAAATCCATAGATTAGGGCAGGGTTCCCCAACTGGTTGGTTTTATTCAGCCCCCCAAGTTTTCTGAGCAACAAAAGAATATACACTACCGTTCAAACGTTTGGGGGCACATTTGTTGTCCATTAAAATAACATCAAATTTATCAGAAATACAGTGTAGACATTGTTAATGTTGTAAATGACTATTGTATCTGGAAATGGCAGATTTGTTATGGAATATCTACGTAGGCGTACAGAGGCCCATTATCAGCAACCATCACTCCTGTGTTCCAATGGCACATTGTGTTAGCTAATCCAAGTTTATAATTTTAAAAGGCTAATTGATCATTAGAAAACACTTTTGAAATTATGTTAGCACAGCTGAAAACTGTTGTCCTGATTAAAGAAGCAATAAAAGCCTTCTTTAGACTAGTTGAGTGTCTGGAGCATCAGCATTTGTGAGTTCGATTACAGGCTCAAAATGGCCAGAAACAAATAACTTTCTTCTGAAACTCGTCAACCAGGCACAAATGCTATGTGAATGCTAAATTAAGTCATGAACAATTGAGCCTAGGTAGAAAATCTAAGTGTGTGTGCTGTGTAAAATGTGTGACATTATAAAGACATTTTCCTTAATTGAGTAGCTGCCAAAATTTTCCCTTTCAAAGAGCTTAAGCTGGCAATTTTCCCTTAGCAGAAATTTAGAAGGAAAATCTCAGTAATGGAAATGTTCTGTACAGTATGTCTGTGAAATCGTTGCAGCAGAAATGCAGCGGGCTCAGAGAGTGTGAGAGTGAAAAAATAGAGCGGGAGAGTATGTTAGATTTGCAGAGCGAGCGGGGGAGAGAGAGATGGGTAAGTATGAGTAGAAGAGAGAGAGAGAGTCCCTTTTTCTGTCGGACTTAACTCAGAGGTGTCAGAACCATGCTGAGGGAAAGACGGCGGGTTATTCCGGGTCTTTTCCCGGCCTCTATGAGTTTCTGTATTCTTGTCATTTCAGAATTCTTAGGGCCAGTGGCAGCAGCCTGGGATAGATCAGCACTGACACAGCTCAGGTGAGAGGCCACTTCAGGGCCGGGAGGGTCATGGCTAGACGGGATGCAGCTTTTGTCAAATTAACGTCAGATTTGACTTATGCAGCATCTTAGGATAAGTAACCTATCAGGTTAGGAGAATTAGGTTAAGGTTGGAAAATGGTTATGGTTAGCTAAAATGCAAAACAAATCCACTTTGGACTTTGACAATTTGACAAAAGCTAGAATAGCTCCTGGCCTGTCATGGCTAGACCAGGGGGGATGATAATAGATGCTTTGCAGAGATTCCTCTGGCCTTATATGGACTTTGGCGGGTCTGCTGGGAGGCTTTCCAATTATTTACTGTCCGTTTCCTGTCAGAGAGGCATAGCTGTGCAGAGGCTACTGTTCTGTTTGCTTGGATTACAGCAAGTGCAGAATCGCATCGGCTTATTCATCAAATGGTTTTTTTCTACAGTAAAATCTTCTGTGTCTCTGTGTGCGCGCACTCCCTCACGTGTAATGTCTGTTGAAACTCAGTTTTGAACAATGTTGCCAAACATTACACGTGAGGGAGCAGTCTGTTGATGAAATGCTGAGCCGTCTCATTTGCGTACGGTCATGGTTTTGTCCACCTCGTCTCTTCTCTTCAAGCTACATGACTTGACATCTTGTTTGATGTTTCTCAGCCATCTTCGTTTGAAGCGGCATGATTGACAGTTTAGTTGAGTGACAGGTTTCAGCGTTTGATGGAGTGACAGCTCAGCATACCGGAAAACCTTTCAGATCTCCTTCACCCCTGCTTTTAGCTTCAATCTCATGGGTTGATTATATGCAGGAGTGCTGCGTAAAAGCAGAAGTCACTGTATCATTCAGTTTCTTTTTATGGAGACGTGACTTTCATTCAACTGTTTTGGGGGAATTATGTGGAAAACACTGTTTGCACCAGGAATGTGTTTGACACAATGGCTCTCTTTCTTCCTCCATCTCTCTGTGTCCCTGTTCCTCTGCCTCTGCCTAGTGCTACTAGGGTTAGGCTCTGGGACTTTATTAACTGCACTATGTGTCTGGGACGGCTGCCCCAAGGCATCAGTAAGCAATGAAAACATATAGGAGTAATCGTATTGCACCTGCAGATGCACACACAGATGCGTGCAACCACATACACATGCACTCGCACACACGCATGCACTCACGCAGGCACACACATGCAGGCATGTAGTGACAGTTACATAACGCAATATTATATTGACACTTTGACTCCCAAGTATGGATTTTATAAAAAATACAATAAATTGTTAGGTAGAATTAGCTAGTGCTAGTCTGCTGTGCCTACATCAAATCACAATAAAATTGCAATATCGAATCGCAGTACATATAGAATCATGAGAATCGCAATGCATATCATATCGGCACGTAAGTATTGTGATAATATCGTATCGTGAGGTCCCTGGCAATTCCCAGCCCAACATGCACGCGGGCAAGCAGGCGCACATGGACACACACACGTACAGTAGGTACGCACTCATACACGTATTTGCATGCATACTTGTATGCACGCACACACACACACACACACACACACACACGCTCACTGGGGACTGGGACATGGAAGGAATGGGCCGTTAAAGCGGCATTAGGTGTCGTCTCCAGTCAGTGCTCTCAGAATCTTCCTTCCCCCTCATTTCCCAACCCTCCCTTCTCACATGCTCATTATAACCATAGTGAGGATGGTGTGTGTGCGTCTGAAAGGACTAATAGGTGTGTGTGCTTGAACATTGACATCTATGTTAAGGTGTGTGCCAATGTGCAAGTGAAAGTGTCAACGTGTACGCATGTTTGTAGAAGAAAGTGGAGATCAGTTTCGTAAGCCACTTATCCGTCAAGCTTTTCAATACCTCAGCTACTAAGAGTCCTAAAACACACACATACACACACACATACACTCAGACCTGCCCACACATAGCACAGCATGCATAGAAGATAAAGGTATCAGGATGGATTGGATTTAGTGTGAATGACCACAGTGTGTATTATTTTCCATGGGCCTAATTGAACCTTTTCTCTGATGTGGAGTCTGTGCTCGTGCTGTGATGAGTTTTTAAATGGAAGTGTCTGTCTGTATGCTCTGTGAAGGAGGACTGGACGAGAGAACAAGCTCTGTTTGATTGGCTGATGGAAAGTGTTTCCGCTCCAGAGAGAGGGAATGGATTGAAATAGACTTGAAACAGTTGAGCATTCTTCTAGCGGGTAACAGTGCTCAAACAAGTCCCTAAAAGGTCATATGTTTATTAGTGATACTGTGAGCAATCAGTGAGAGATGAGGGTGCTTTCCGTGTGGAAGAGATTTAGATCGGTCTGTGTGTGTGTGTGTGTGTTAGTGGTCTGCCTTGTCATTCTCTAGCACATTGCTGCTTCCAGACACGCTGCGCAATGTCGAGCCGGCATGACAGAGTCACCACGAGGCCCGGGGATGCCACAGCAGGTCATCCTGCACAGCTGCCACACACACGCACACACGGACGCAAGAATGCGTGCACGCATGCATGCACGTAAGCAAACACGAACACACACACACACTCACACGTAGAAAACCCTGGGGTAATACCAACTACCCTTGAGGTATACATTCTCGTCTGGTTGCAGGCTGCTTGGTTTGCCGCACATAGACACGCTAAAGACTTTTGAGAATTGATGCCTGGTGGCAGAGACAAATACCTAGCAAGCCATAATTCCGCCAGGCTCAACAATGCCGAACAAAACACTGAGCTTACACACTGTAACTTTTACCTCAGTCTGAGTGACAGAAGTTGCCGTTACCCAAGCTTCTTGTATAGATAAGGAATACCAACATTTTATATTACCTTTTTTTTGGGGGGGGGGGGGTATTCTCATTTGAAAAGAAGACCTGGGTCTCAATATGACTCCATGCAGATATAAAGGTGAAATAAAATGTACCGTTGGTCTCTAACCTCTCCGGCCCAGAGGGGTGTAACTCTTCTCCTGTGGGGAAGAATGGCCACACTGGAAAACAGATGGTTTTCATTTTCTTATCAAAGCGCTAAGAGCACAGCTAATTCTGGGCTTCCTGTTGTAGCTGCACTTTGACACAGAGCAGTGTTATCTCACAGAAACAAGGGATTTTGGGGCTTTCAGAGAAGGAAATCTCCCCTCTTTCCCTCCTGTGGACATTTTAATCAGTCAGAGCAAACTGGGGTCAAGGTCGTTCAGTGTTTTTAAGCATTTCTCAACAGTAGCAAAGCAAGGTCCTCAAAAGCAGCGTGAAGAATCAAATATGAAATGGTATTCAGCAGCTCTTGGTAGGACAATGGAAGTTTTTTAAGCCTTGAGACAATTGAAACTTGGATTGTGTATGTGTGCCATTCAGTTCTTAATGTTTTGTACACTCAGTGTATAGTATACATGTAATGTCTTCTGGCTGACATCTTCACTCTACACTTCTATGGTCATGTTAGGAATCTGTAGCTCAATGACAGGGTTTGTGTACATGGATATGCCATGACAACTATTTGTTGTGTCACCGCTAGTGTACATGTCTGTGTGTGAGTGTGTTTCTTTTAAAGTACTTGTTTCTGTTTTTACTTAACTGATAGTACTTGACCTGAATTGTTGTGCAATAACCTTTACTTATATAAATGTATATACTATATTCTATTCTACTGTTGTCAGAATGTGGGGTGTAGTTGGTGGAAAAAGTCAGGCGCAGGACAGCAGAGATGAGCAACACAACATAGTTTACTCAAGAAATAACAAAAATGTAACAATACCAAGTCCACCAAATGGACTGACATAGATATGAACAATAACGCACACAAACATGGGGAAAACAGAGGGTTAAATAATGAACATGTAATTGGGGAATTGAAACCAGGTGTGTATAAAACAAAGACAAAACCAATGGAAAATGAAAAGTGGATCGTCGATGGCTAGAAGGCCGGTGACGGCCGGTGAGGGACCGACTTCGGCGGAAGTCGTGACAACTGTATTTTATTCAATGCCACTCCGACGTTGCTCGTTCTAATATTTATATATTTCTTAATTCCATTGTTGTACTTCTAGATTTATGTGTATTGGTGTGAATTGTTAGATACTACTGCACTGTTGGAGCTAGGATGTGTATTTGACCAATAAAATTTGATTTGATTTGAATAAAGCATAATCCCAATGCATTGTATTGTATGTGAATGGATTATTTGTGAAATTCTAGCTATGACAGTTTCAGATGTCAGAGGAGAGAGACGTATGTTTATTCTGGAGATGCTGAGGCTCCTGTAACAGAATCAATACAACAGTACCCAGTTCCAGGCAGAGACAGACATCTTGGATTAGTCTGGCTAGGCTCCCGGGGAACACAAAGTAGCCAAGCCGGCACCTTCAATGAAAAACTCCTTGCATCATTACATATGAGAGAGAGAGAGAGAGAGAGAGAGAGAGGCTCTTACAGTCTTCCTCTCAGTGCTACTGTATTGATCAGCTGTGAGGTTGGCTTCCACTCAGCAGTTTGTTTAGATTATTAGACATGTGTAAGGTGACAGTAAAGCCCTGTCACTGTGGGCCTCATGTTCAGCCCTGAAACGGCTGTCTGTTTCTGCTGATTCGCTGCAATGATATCTGATATCTGGGCAAGCGATAGGAGACGCACTCACTCACACTCTCCCACACCCACCCCCCAAGGAGACAGCCTCTTGGCAAGGGCAACATGTTGAGCCATATGTGAGCATCCAGTTTACAGCTCCCATGGCAACCTGCTATCCTCCCTGTGAAACTGCAACATGTTGCCCTCGATCTAGGAAATGCATGTAACCTATTAAAAATACATGTTGCTGTGGGTAGCATCCATAATGAATATGCTGTTTCATATAGGTTTTATGAAAGAAATATGGTAAAACTACCCCATTTCCCCCATGCCCAAGCACATATATGATTGTGATTTGATCTGTTTGTGACTCATTTTCTTAAACAAACCAAAATTGCATTTTCTTGCCGTCTTGACAGTAACTGCTGCTTTGTTTCCTGTAATTTAACTAACTGTTTCCTATTAAAAAAAAATATTTTCACCCTTTTCCCACTGAGACCCCTACTCAGAGAGTTGGTGATAGTTTGGCTGTACAGTGTAAGCACAGCCCCTAGTGGAACATAGTCCACATAACAACATCTAAAAACTCTTGGATCCACTGTTCAATTATTTGAAAGAGCAGATTGTATCAGGCTTTGGATAAAAAGTACCTCCGGAATACTATAGCCAAGTAATGAACAGGGACAGCAAATGAGTACTGTGATTATTAATTTTGCAATATTGCAATGAATACTCTATTTTTTAATTGAGTTTGAACATGGATTTTTACAGAAGGACATATGTTTTGATAATCTGAAACACAGGATTAGGTCTGCCTTCAGCTGGTGGTTACAGATTGTCTAAATAAAGCAGGTGAGATGACAGCATCTCTCCAGTGTCCAGCGGGGCTGTTGGTCCAGCTCCAGCCCTCTGACCTTGACTTCTGTCGCCATTCCCTTTGAGCATGGGTGTGTGCTTTAAACCCTGGGGCCTGGTCTGGTGCCTGGTCTGGGACAGAACATAGAGGAAGCCTGGCTGCAGTCATCACTTTCTGTGCTCCATTACCCTCCAGCCCCATTCCCAGCATTCCTGCACAAGGCCAACGCACGCCACCCGCCAGCCGCCCAGCCTTTTGGGTCGGAAAACCCGCTCCCTGGGCAGAGTTAGGGCAGCTGCATGCTGTATGCCTGTCAACATTCTGTAGGCAAGCAGACATAGTGAAGCAGATCCACAGTGACAGTACCCACTCATTCTCTCACCACACATATATTGTATTCGTATCCTGTGTGTGTGTGTGTGTGTGTGTATGTATGTGCATTTTATGCAGCTGATGTGTTTATCACTCTATGTGAGGTATTTAGCCTCTAGATTATTCAAGTGCACCTGCAAGAGGTCCTCAATTACCATCACCAGTGACCTGTGCTGAGGATCACTTTAATGAAGTAGACAGTGAGTGATGTTTCACAGGGATATTTGCTAAGTGTGTGAGTGTATGTGTCATCTTTGTAGTGTGTGATCCATAGACCTGTTGTGTTTGGCTTTGGCCCGTCCATTGACTAATAGTTTTATCACCAGAAACTGGCTCTGTGCAAGGCTTTTCTCTCAGTGCTGGGGGAAAGATGTCCGGCCTGGCTGCTGCCCTGCGCTCTAAGCTATCACATTGGACTGGAGATTTGTGTGGCTGTGTGACCTCAGAGAGATGGAATGTTTTGTCTTGACGTTCACAGCGGGGCTACCGGCGTAAACTGGCCAGGGGCTGCAAACACATTCATGGCCCCCACAGTCAGGGCTCTGAAATGGACAGGGCTCTGAAATGGTGAGGGCTCTAAAAATGGTGAGGGCTCTGAAATGGACTGGGCTCTGAAATGGACAGGACTGTGAGTGTCCACTCCGATACTAGGTGCTACACTATCCCACACAGCCTTTCTGGAACAACCCCTTCAAAAGCCCTTGTGGTCACAACTGTTTGTTATCTCGAATACACCCATCCATACTGTAGCTCAGACTTTTCAAATAGTTTGGACGTGTGCTTGAGCCTTGCTGGAGTCCAAGATGGGCAGGGTTTGCACTTTTTGAGAATATCAAGCTCAATCAATCATAGCTGAAGTACTTGAAAGATGACAAATGCTATGTAATCCAGGTCTGATGTACCTAAATCTCAGTCAGTCAGTAAGGCTCAATCAAACATGAAGTGATGCTGGTGAAATATGTCTGAGAGCTACCATTAAACCTCCCTCTGGCCAAACTTCAGACGCTTGCTGACTCATGCAGTAGGCTGTAGTTACAACAGCATAGGATGAATTCGGTTTCCATTCATGCCGCCAAACTAGGAATTCCTTAATTGATAGCCAGCAGCCCTGTTTGAATTTGCTCAGTGCTTATTCCATCACACAACCAAATAAGATAATGACTGAACACAAAAGAGTCAACACACTAATCAAGCATGCTAATAAATAGACTTATGGGCTCTATCTGGTCTTTATTCAGGAAGACAAAACATATTGTTTTTCATATGGATTCATTAGGATGCACATTTGGATATATTTCATCTAGGATACAATGTTTACTGTGGTAAAACAAATACATTCAATGGGGTATTAGGCTTATTCAAACACGCACAAATCTCTGCTCTGTAATATCCTTATCCTTAAAACTCCTGCAACTAGTATCAGTGGTTTATCTATAGTACCTATTGGATAACGACTAGGGACTCCCCCTGATGTGTGCCCATCATCACTAGCATGACATCTGATCTAAGTTGGGTAGAGTAGAGGGAATACAGTATATCTTTGCTATTCTCTTCTCAAACTCATTAACACATTCTGTAGAGATTCTCATGATGAACAATGAGGCATTTTATTTGTGTCCGGAGTGGAAAAATGCATTCAGCATTTAATCACATGCATGCAATACCACAAATTAAACTGGCCAGACGTATTCATCCCTCCACACCTTTTATCCTGTTTCACCCTGTTGCACCAGTCAGTGACATGTGAGCAGTCCAGTTCAAAGCAGTGCAGTTATAAAATTGGATCCACTTCTCTCTTAGTCAGCTCACCCATCTGGAAGTCATTGGAGAGTGTTGTTGCTATTGTCACATCTCATTCATTACAGTTCCTGCCTATTGCCTTCTGTTGGTTACAGGCTGATTAGTCTGTCACACTGACAAAGTGGGAGGTACAGGAAGAGAGGGAGGCACAGGTCCAAAGGGATGCTGGTGTGAGCCAATCCAAACAACAGTCACCCCATACACAGCTGTGCCATCTCTGTGTCTTTCTTTAGCTGTTTAGTCTCTCTGGTATTGTGGCATGCTGGGATAGCAGGGAACACATCCATAAGGAAATAGTCATGGATCCCAGCCATGGACACACACACACACTGTTTTGTGTATGTATTTTTCCTTGACATTACAGAATGGTTAGACTACCAGTTCCTTTGCTGCCAACAATATGTCACTCGTTTCCTCCCCCCTTCCTTTATTATATGAGAGAGAGAAAGCGATACTGATTGTGACTCAAATAATAGCAGAGGGTTGTGTACTCTGAATCAGACTGATGCTTCAGAATATAGGGTCATTTCCATGTGCAGTGCATTCGGAAAGTATTCAGACCCCTTGACTTTTGTCACATATTGTTACATTACAGTCTTATTCTAAAATGGGTTAAATATTTTTTTCCCTCACATATCTCAGCAAATTTCAACAAAAAAAATAATCTGAAATATCACATTTACCAAAGTATTCAGACAGTGACAGTGGGTACTGTCACTGTCACTTAGCAGTGATTACAGCCTGGAGTCTTCTTGGTATGACGCTACAAGTTTGGCACACCTGTATTTGGGGAGTTTCTCCCATTCTTCTCTGCAGATCCTCTCAAGCTCTGTCAGGTTGGATGGGGAGCGTCGCTGCACAGCTATTTTCAGGTCACTCCAGAGATATGCATAGTCCGAGACATGTTCAGAAGCCACTCCTGCATTGTCTTGGCTGTGTGCATAGGGTCGTTGTCCTGTTGGAAGGTGAACCTTCGCCCCAGTTTGAGGTCCTGAGCGCTATGGAGCAGGTTTTCATCAAGGATCTCTCTGTACTTTTCTCTGTTCATCTTTCCCTCGATCCTGACTAGACTCCCATTCCTTGCCGGTGGAAAAACATCCCCGCAGCATGATGCTGGCACCACCATGCTTCACCGTAGGGATGGTGCCAGGTTTCCTCCAGACGTGATGCTTGGCATTCAGGCCAAAGAGTTCAATCTTGGTTTCATCAGACCAGAGAATCTTGTTTCTCATGGTCTGAGAGTCCTTTAGGTGCCTTTTAGAAAATGTGTGTGCCTTTTACTGAGGAGTGGCTTCTCTCTGGCCACTCTACCATAAAGACCTGATTGGTGGAGTGCTGCAGCTGTGCTTGACACAATCCTGTCTCGGAGCTCTATGGACAATTCCTTCGACCTCATGGCTTGGTTTTTGCTCTGACATGCACTGTCAACTCTGGGACCTTATATAGGCAGTTGTGTGCCTTTCTAAATCGTGTCCAATCAATTGAATTTACAACAGGTGGACTCCAATCAAGTTGTAGAAACATCTCAAGGATGATCAATGGAAACAGGATGCCCCTGAGCTCAATTTGGAGTTTCATAGCAAAGGCTCTGAATACTTATGTAAATAAGGTATCTTTTTTACTTAATAAATTAGCAGAAATTTCTAAAAACCTGTTTTCGCTTTGTCATTATGGGGTATTGTATGTAGATTGAGGGAAAAATAATAATTTAATCAATTTTAGAATAAGGCTGTAACAAAATGTGGAAAAAGTAAATGGGTCTGAATACTTTACGAATGCACTGTAAAAGGACCCATGAGTACCTTGTGAAGTTCTTAGGAGCACATCAAATTTGGTGTCAAATGAAAGCTAAGAGCCTTTTTTATTTTTATAAAAGAAGGCCTATATACATTTTTTCAACTATTTTCCATCTTAAAATTAGGAATTAGCAAAGGCTTTGATTTCTGGTCAAACAGATGGAAAAGGGGTCTTAGAAAACAAATACTAGAAAAAGTCTTAACTTGACGTATGTATAATACCTTTTAAGTCCCTTGTGAACTAATTTATATTAGCATTTATATTTAATTTTGCATAAATTATTTGCCTTCTGTTTGAGAAATATTGCCTAGTGTCTTGAAATTGTTAGAAAAATCCCACATACTGTATCTTTAAGATACTGTACAGTATTTTCATGTATTTCTTCTCATGAGGAGGGAAGATAATGAAAGTTCACAGAAGCAACAAATAAAGGTAGACCTACCAATTAGTGTTTTTACTAATAACAATTTTGTTTTTGATTTATTATGTGATTAAAAGTGAGTTCCCGAGTGGCACAGCGGTCAAGGCACTGCATCTCAGTGCTAGAGGGGGCACTACAGACACCCTGGCGCAGTGTCGCCCGGGTTTGGCCGGTGTAGGTCTTCATTGTAAATAACTGACTTGCCTAGTTAAATAAAACATGTAATTCTGTTACAGAATGACTGAAAATCTTTAACAGAATGACTGAAATTGAATTTGATAAAATAGGTAATTATAGTAGTCACAAACTACAGTTGGTTCACATGCTACTGTCCTTCCACTGGCATAAAGTTATGTTCAGCTCATAATTGTGAAAACAGTCTGGACAACCGCCCGCTCTCTGTCTCTCTTTTCTCTGTCACTCTCTTCTCTCTGTCTCGCTCTCGCACTCCTCTCCTCTCCAGTTAATGTCACCTCTTCAAGCTCTTACTGAATAGTTGAGTAGAGTATATGTCAGTACAGTACTGTAGAGTTTAGTACAGTAGAGCAGTGTAATTTACTGTACTGAACTCTGCTGTGCTGTACTGTACTCTATTGTGCTCTACTGTGCTGTCTAAACTTGTGTAACATAGACGTCTATGATTGGTTCAGATTTGGTCTGGTCCAGACCAACCAAATTTGGTCTTTTTTGGGGGATGGGGAGCTCATTAGAATAATAGTCAATGTGTAGAATAATACCCAAACAATCAGGTGTTAATCCACTTCACTTACTGTAGTTCAATAAGCAACATTTATTTTTTTCAAACTCAAGGTGTCATCATATTTGACACCCCATTAGTTTTGCAAACATCTTTGAATCTTAATTCAGAGTAGATATTTAATAGATATTTTGAAAAAATTCATAACATCAAAAACTGAGGGAGATTTTACCGTCATTCTGTTATGAAACTTTACGTCTGCGCTGCTCTTCAAGTATACACGTTTTAGTAAAATGTTCAGTGGACATTTTTGAAAGTAGTCCTTGTGCATAGAGTTGTATAGTTTGTTTTTGTTTGGCATACATTTTAAAGTGAGTCTCAACATCATTATTTTACCATGGAATTGCCCATAGTCAATCATTTACATGAGGATCTCACTACTATCATTAGTTATTGTGTGGTTTTAGGGAAAATTGTCTCTGTCCATGAGAGTGGAGCAGAGGTTGCTGTGAAATATGCTCAGATTTTGTGCCTCTCTGTCTTCAGTGTAGCCGGGGGGCTCTGTGTAATATTGAAGGAACTCAGGGGACTCTAAAGATGGGATGGGGTGGGTTATGTTGAAATTGAACATGGACCGTAACTGGAACATTTGACACAGTCCAAAGACTTAAAGTTTTTCAGTGGCATTTCAATGTCAGATTAGCAGTTAAACAGTAATATTTGAGCATTGGTTAGCTACTGTGGACAGTTACTGTATGAATTAGAGCAGATGTGAAAGTAAAGTCATATTGATGTGGTCTTAATTAAATCACTTTTACTGGGTCAATAGTTCTGCAGCGATCATGGTTTTGTAATGCAGATGTCAAGCAGTGCCTGACGATTTGAAATATTATACCACCAGGTTTGACACAGTACACCTGTGCTGCTGCAGGTGAAATGAGGTTTTATTAATGGAGAGGTTCTGATTGTACCTATTCACCCTGTTGTGGTATAGCATAAGTGAACACTGAAAGAGAAGGTTGTCATCTCCAATGTTACAGGCCAGATTTAGAGTAGGTTACTGTTTGCATATCCACCCACTATTCCCCCAAGCCTGACCGGGGATTGCTCTTATACGGGTGTGTGAGATGGCGTCTAGCCTATAAATTCTGTGTGTTGATAAGGGATCTTCCTTCCTTAGTTTTATCTTCCATTTCCACATGACTTGGGATTCCTGGTCTGTCTGGTTCGGAACTGGGTGTGGCACAGGGATTTTATTCCCACCCAGCTTCACTTTACATCCTTCCCACCACCATCTCTCTGTATGCCTATTACTCTCCCCCCCCCCCCCCCCCCCCC
>QNTS01002376.1:14423-24850 GCA_003317085.1 Hucho hucho
AACAAACTAAATAGGATTCCCAATTAGAGGCAACGACTAACAGCTGCCTCTAATTGGGAACCAACACAAAACCCAACATAAATACACCTAGAAAACCCTAGTCATGCCCTGACCTAACACACCATAGAGAAACCCAGAGGGCTCTCTATGGCCAGGGCGTGACAGTTTGTAACACTGTGTAATATGTGAAAATGTGATTGCATTATAAATTGTATTTTAATGTTTAAGGACTCTTGGACGGTTAGTCCAAATGAGGACTAAAATAGATCCTAATCAAATAAAATCAATATACGATTGAGCTAAATTCAGAAAATGGTAAACAATGTAAACAGTAGGTTCACTCAGAATAATATAGTTGGATACAAATGATAGATGGATTAAAGGGATACTGCGATATTCTGTTTCTCTACTTGCTCAGAGTCAGATTGTCACGTGTGCTCCCTCTCCGACCTCTAGGTCACCAGGCTGCTCGTTATGGCGCACACCTGTCACCATTGTTACGCACACCTGCGCGTCGTCAGACTCACCTGGACTCCGTCCCCGGGCTTCATTGTTTCTGTTTCATGTCTTTGCGTTGTTCTTGTTTTGTTTTATGTTCCGTTTATTTTATTAAAACACTCACTCCCTGAACTTGCTTCCCGACTCTCAGCGCACATCGTTACACAGATTAACTAGTGGATACCATTTTTATCTCTCTGCGTGCAGTTTGAAAGAAGTTGGAGTTGGTTTCGCGAGCCATTGCTAACTAGCGTTAGTGCAATGACTGGACATTTGCAGGTTCGCTAGCATGACATAATGATATCATGTGTTGACATTTCTCTGTTTTCAGACCAAACTGTGTGAATGTGCTGGTGACTACCACCCAGCTGATCCCAGCCTTGTCCAAGGTCCTGCTCTACGGACTGGGCTCAGCCTTCCCTATAGAGAATATCTACAGTGCCACCAAGACAGGTGAGGCAGCGTGCTGCACTCGATATGGCATAGATTATCAGTTGTTAGAGTTAAAAAGAGAAACTCATCGTCTCAGGGAAGGAATACAGTTGGGTTGATTGACAGTTGGGTTGATTGACAGTTGGGTTGATTGACAGTTGGGTTGATTGTTTTCACACCGTCGTTGAAAAAACGTCATGTTTTTATAACTATTTGTATACAAGCCTGTTTACTACCTGCCAGCTGGCATTGTGCAATCTATGTTTACTTTCTTGACATTTTTACCAAAAGTGTTATTTTAATTTGTTTACACTTACGTTTAGCACTTTATATGAATGTAAGGTTTATTTAGAACTGTACACATTTGCAAAGCTGAATTGCAGCATACGTAGGTAGTCCTACCAAAGTAAAAAAAATAAAAAAATGTTTTTTAAAGTTCCTAGTGTTTGAGATGTAGTATACATTGCAGTTAAACAGTTTCACAAAGTCTTAATTAACACTTCATTTTGTAACAATCTGAACACACTTATTTGTTACTTTTAATCATTTCAACACTTACCTATTCTCCAGGGAAGGAGAGTTGCTTTGAGCGTGTGGCTCAGAGGTTTGGTCGGCGGGCGGTGTACGTGGTAATAGGGGATGGAGTGGAGGAGGAGTCTGTCGCCAAGAAGGTGAGACTCATGTGTAACCAGGAAAAGGAGTGGGTGGGTGCACAATATTTCCCTCTGCTTTATTTTTCATGCTAGTGCAAAGACGTCAGATCAAATCTAATATCCCCCCACACATATTATTTCAAACGTTTGCTTGTTATCATTTGATAAACCAAAATAATGTTTCTATCCTAAAGCATGGAATTGTGTTTGGTATTAGTTTGACCGGTTGCTGGGGTTTCTACCCTCTCCTACACGCCATAAGATTGTATTAGCTCACTGAGCTTGGGTAACTTGAGTGTGGCTCACTGAACAATGTTAGCTAGCTAGTTACATTAGCTAGCTAGTTAAGCCAGTGTTCAACATTTTCAACATGTCCATTTGTGTCTTGCAGAAGAACATGCCCTTCTGGAGAGTGTCGTGTCGGCCTGACCTGGAGGCTCTGAGTCATGCACTGGAGCTGGACTACCTCTAGTGGGCGCTATCCCATCATGCCCTTAGCCACTTCCTGCCTGGTGATGCCACTTCCTATCCAATGGACCAATTGGGGTTGAGGGCGGCGTCGATTCACCACAATACAAAAGCCAAGAATAAGGGACCAATCTTTGTATCTGCAGGGAATCGCAATTGTTACTGGAAATATTATATGTGCTTTCATCCTTTTACACAGAGACTTTTACATATGAAAGGTATCCAACTTTTCAACTTTAGAGCGTTGCACTGAAAATAACGATCTAGGTGATCTAAGTGCATTTTTCCTTACTTGGAGGATGAATAGTTTTGTTTTGTTTTGTTTGTTGTGTGCTCACTTTTCTTATTAGGAATGGGATAGATAAAGAGGACATTGTTAAAGGGCAATTAGGCCACTCTTCAACCTCATCTCCAGCACCATACCAGAGTCTAGAGTCTAGATATGTGAAAACTCTTTTTTATGATCTGTGGTTGAAAGTTAAGAAGGGTCCTAAAAAAAATTCTCTGTAGCATCACAGGCTAGGATTAAAAGTAAGAAAAACAATGATTTTCTAAACCGGCAACGAGTTTCTAGCTAGAGGGAGGATATTTTCTTGCTTCCCATGGCACCGCGAATCACTGTTTCACTGTTTTAATGTGTTTTAACTTTTGATGATGTCATGGGGTAGAACTTTTTAACTTTTTGTTCTGTTTTCACGTACAGTATGTACACACTGGTATTGTGCTGGAAATAATAAAACTGCGGATGAAAAGTGGTCAAATTGCCCTTTAAGATAAGAGACCTTCAACACTGAACAAAAATATAAACGCAACACGCAGCAATTTTAAATATTTTACTGAGTTACAGTTCATATGAAGAAATGAGTCAATTGAAATAAACACATTAGGCCCTAATCTATGGATTTCACATGACTGGGCAAGGGTGCAGCCACGGGTGGGCCTGGGAGGGAATAGTCCCACCCACTTGGGATCAGGCCCAACCACAGGGGAGCCAGGCCCAGCCAATCAGAATGAGTTTTTCCCCCAAGAAAGGGCTTTATTACAGACAGAAATACTCCTCAGCAACCTCCCCTCAGATGATCCTGCAGGTGAAGGTGAAGAAGCCCCAGATGTGGAGGTCCTGGGCTGGCGTGGTTACACGTAGTCTGCGGTTTTGAGGCCGGCTGGAAGTACTGACAAATTCTCTAAAATTACGGAGGTGGCTAATGGTAGAGAAATGAACATTACATTCTCTGGCAACAGCTCTGGTGGACATTCCTGTGGTCAGCATGCTGATTGTACAATGCCTCAAAACTTGAGACATCTGTGGAATTGTGATGTGTGACAAAACTGCAGATTTTAGAGTGGCCTTTTATTATCCCCATCATAAGGTGCACCTGTGTAATGATCATGCTGTTTAATCAGCTTCTTGATTTGCCACACCTGTCAGATGGATGGATTATCTTGGCGAAGGTGAAATGCTCATGAACAGGGATGTAAACAAATTTGTGCACAAAATTTGAGAGAAATAACCTTTTTGTGAGCATCGAACATTTCTGAGATTATTTCAGCTCGTGGAACATGGGACCAACACTTTACATGTTGCGTTTATATTTTTATTCAGTATAAAATAAGGGTTATGAATGAGGATTGGACATTACCAGCAAGTCATTAGAGATAGCTAGATCCTACCTTGACTCAATTGTTTCACATGGCTTTTTGATAGAATGTTAATTTATAGTATAACTACAGCCCCAATAGTAGATCTGTCTCATTTAGCAGGTTATTGATTAATTGATAGTCTAATATTATGAGCTGAGACCTAAAAAAAAAAATATGGGAAAAGATTTGAGAAAAACTTACCAGCAACAATTATCATTGTTTTTTGATGAGATAGCATCAATTTCCTAACATCACCATAACATTTAATGCATAGTCCATTGCCCTATGATATGTGTCATTAATAATTTAATTTAATATTCTATTCATTTGCAACAACCACTCTTATGCAGTCTATATAAACCGGACAGAATACTCCCAACCCTACTGAAGGTGCCATACCTCTTCTGGGTGATGACATTTTCATCTATTCTACCAAACATGAAAAGTCAATTATCTTATCCATTCCGTGCCCTTTTATGAAAATAAAATATAAATTGGTAAGAGCAGCTAGGCCAAGATTTTCAGACAGACAGAGACCAACAGCATTACTAAAACTAACAACATCTTCATTAATGGATGTGGAAACTAAGCAACCCTTTAACAAAGCACAGGAAAAATCAACTATCCATTCCTTGTGAAACGTCTCTTTCAGCATATACATTTGTCTTGGACAGGACTTAGTCTAGCGATTTAATATTTTTATTAAGGAACACATTTTCTGCTTCATAAGTTGCTGGGTGTACATTTGTTGTCATCTTTCTCCATGAATGTTTCTGTATAACCTGTATGTAATGAAAATGGTATGATAGTCTTTGGACTTGCATGTGCCTATTACAGCTTAGCTATGATCTGTATATAAGGTTTTGTTTTTCGACTGACAATTATAATAGATTAATAAAGATAAATTAATTACATTCTGAGAAAAGTGTATCTTAATTAAGATTAAATTGCTCACTGACGACACATTTGAACTGTATTCCTGAATATTCAGGTAATAGGTCTTTGGACGGTCTACTTATGAACATTACTCGATTATTATATATATATATTTTTTTTATTAAATATAAAAACATACAATCTACTTGCAGTGAAGCCGCTCAACATTGACATTACATAGTCATTTAACAGACTCCCATCCAGAGCGACCCACAGAAGCAACCAGGGTCTAGGCCCTGCTCAAGGGCACGTCGACAGATCTCCCACATGGTCTAAAACGGGGACCCGAACCAGCGACCTACAGTATAAGCCACCGACCCAAGCTCCCAACAGCCGGGAAGTCATCCCTCCAAGATCCCCTCCACAGTACCCCGAGACCTGCCCCTCAACCATCCTAGACCCCCCCCCCCCCAAAAAAAAACTAAAGACTGCAAAAAACTAAAGACATCAAGGACAACAAAAATAATAACAGCAAGGCCAACTGAATATGTTTGAGTGCATGTATGGCACTATTTACATGTGTGTGTGTGTGTGTCTGTGTAGGTGCACGTGTGTGCGTTTGGTTGAGAGTGTGTGTATATGCATGTGTACAAACACCTGCGCGGTATCAGCATCAGGCAAACAGGCATTAGCTGTACCAACGCTGCCCCTCAGTGTCATTCAAACTTACTTACTGTTTTGTTTTATTTTGACTTTATGTTTTTACTTTTATCTTTGACGGTCATTCTATCTGCCGCCCAGCAACTCCATTCCCACTTGTCTCCAATTCCACATCCCAACCCTCAGCTTCCCTTAGTCCATCCCACCTATCTCTGCTGGCCACCCTCTTTGGATTTATACGCACCATTTATCTTTCAACTATGCTGTGATGTTTAACATACAATTTTAATCCATCTAATTGAATAGAATCCACAGATTGTGAATTGAAGATAAATACTTTTACTAAGAGTATTAGTATACTAGTAATTGACTGACCAGGTCTCTCCAGATCTCCCAACAGTACTATTTCTAGGGTCAATTTTAGATTAATGTTATGGATTTCCAGCCATTCCTGAACCTGAGACCAGAAGCAGGCTACCTGAGGGCAATACCAAAACAAATGAACTATTGATTCTGTATCCTCACAACAAAATCTGCAGAGCTGCGATTATTGTATGCCCCAGATATTCAACATTGTTTTGGTGGCAAGAATTCTGCATGATAATTTTAGCTGAAAAGCATGAAGTCTTGAAATTTGCGTCCTTTTATATTTCAACTCATATCAAATCAAATCAAATGTGTCACATGCGCCAAATACAACAGGTGTAGGTAGACCTTACAGTGAAATCCTTACTTACAAGCCCTTAACCAACGATGCAGTTTTAAGAAAATACCTAAAAAATAAAAGTTTAAAAAAAGTAAGAGATAAGAAAAACAAATAATTAAAGAGCAGCAGTAAATAACAATAGCAGGGCTATATACAGGGGGTACTGGTACAGAGTCAATGTGTCAATGTGCAGGGGCACCGGTGTCGAGGTAATTTGAGATAATTATGTACATGCAGGTAGGGTTGTTAAAGTGTGTCACGACTTCTGCCGAAGTCGGTCCCTCTCCTTGCTCGGGCGGTGTTCGGCGGTCGACGTCACCGGTTTTCTAGCCATCGCCGATCCACTTTTAATTTTTCCATTGGTTTTGTCTTGTTTTACACACCTGGTTTCAATCCCACAATTACTTGTTCATTATTTAACCCTCTGTTCCCCCATGTTTGTTTGTGAGTGTTTGGTTATTGTATTGCGGTACGTATTTGTGGGCTTGGAAAGTTTTTGACGTTTATTCTTAATATATTGAGTAAAATTGCTATTATTTACTTATATCTGCTGTCCTGCGCCTGGCTCCTACACCAGCAACACCAGCTACACATTACAAAGTGGCTGTGCATAGACAATAACAGAGAGCAGTAGCAGCGTGGGGTGGGTGCAAATAGTCTGGGTAGCCATTTGATTAGCTGTTCAGAAGTCTTATGGCTTGGGAGTAGAAGCTGTTTAGAAGCCTCTTGGACCTAGACTTGCCGCTTCAGTACCGCTTGCCATGTGATAGCAGAGAGAACAGTCAATTTTTTTTTTTTTACTAGGCAAGTCAGTTAAGAACAAATTCTTATTTTTAATTAGGAACAGCCTGTTCAGAGGCAGAACGACAGATTTGTACATTGTAAACTCAGGGATTTGAACTTGCAACCTTTCGGTTACTAGACCAACGCTCCAACCACTAGGCTACCCTGCCGCCCCTATGACTAGGGTGGCTGGAGACTTTGATGATTTTTAGGGCCTTCCTCTGACACCGCCTGGTATAGAGGTCCTAGATGGCAGGAAGCTTGGCCCCACTGATGTACTGGGCTGTACGCACTACCCTCTGTAGTGCCTTGCGGTAGGAGGCCGAGCAGTTGCCATACCAGGCAGTGATGCAACCCGTCAGGATGCTCTCGATGGTGCAGCTGTAACATTTTTGAGGATCTGAGGACCCATGCCAAATCTTTTCAGTCTCCTGAGGGGGAATAGGTTTTGTCGTGCCCTCTTCATGACTGTCTTGGTCAAGGAACTTGAAGCTCTCAACCTGCTCCACTACAGCCCCATCAAAGAGAATGGGGGCGTCCTCGGTTCTCTTTTCCTGTAGTCCACAATCATCTCCTTTGTCTTGATCACGTTGAGGGAGAGGTTGTTATACTGGCACCACACGGCCAGGTCTCTGACCTCCCTACAGTCTGTCTCATCGTTGTCGGTGAAAAGGCCTACCACTGTTGTGTCATCAGCAAACTTAATTATGGTGTTGGAGTTGTGCCTGGCTGTGCAATCATGACTGAACAGGGAGTACAGGAGGGGACTGAGCACGCACCACTGAGGGGCCCCTGTGTTGAGGATCAGCATGGCAGATGTGTTGTTACCTACCTTTACCACCTGGGGGCGGCCCGTCAGGAAGTCTAGGATCCAGTTGCAGAGGGAGCTGTTTAGTCCCAGGATCCTGCGTTTTGAGGGCACTATGGTGTTGAACGCTGAGCTGTAGTGCAGGTTGAAAGGTTGAAAATGTCAGTGACACTTGCCAGTTGGTCAGCGCATGCTCGGAGTACACGTCCTGGTAATCCGTCTGGCCCAGCGGCCTTGTGAACGTTGACCTGTTTAAAGGTCTTACTCACATCGGCTGCGGAGAGCGTGATCACACAGTCATCCGGAACAGTTGATGCTCTCATTCATGTTTCAGTGTTACTTGCCTCGAAGCGAGCATAGAAGTTTGTGGCTTGTGTCACTGGGCCGCTCTCGGCTGTGCTTCCCTTTGCAGTCTGTAATAGTTTGCAAGCCCTGCCACATCCGACGAGCGTTGGAGCCAGTGTAGTACGATTCGATCTTAGTCCTGTATTGACGCTTTGCCTGTTTGATGGTTCATCGGAGAGCATAGCAGGATTTCTTATAAGCTTCCGGGTTAGAGTCCCGCTCCTTGAAAGCGGCAGCTCTACCCTTTAGCTCAGTGTGAATGTTTCCTGTAATCCATGGCTTCTGGTTGGGGTATGTACGTGCAGTCACTGTGGGGACGACGTCCTCGATGCACTTATTGATAAAGCCAGTGACTGATGTGATGTACTCCTCAATGCCATCAGAAGAATCCCGGAACATATTCCAGTCTGTGCTAGCAAAACAGTCCTGTAGTTTAGCATCTGCTTCATCTGACCACTTTTTTATAGACCGAGTCACTGGTGCTTCCTGCTTGAATTTTTTGCTTGCAAGCAGGAATCAGGAGGATAGAGTTATGGTCAGATTTGCCAAATGGAGGGCTAGGGAGAGCATTGTACGCATCTCTGTGTGTGGAGTAGAGGTGGTCTAGAATTTTTTTACCTCTGGTTGCACATTTAACATGTTGATAGAAATTTGGTAAAAATGATTTAAGTTTCCCTGCATTAAAGTCATCGGCCACTAGGAACGCCGCCTCTGGATGAGTGTTTTCCTGTTTGCATATGGCAGAATACAGCTAATTTAGTGCGGTTTTAGTTCCAACCTCGCGGTGGTATATAGACATTTACGAAGAAAACAGATGAAAACTCTCTGGGTAAATAGTGAGGTCTGCAGCTTATCATAAGATACTCCACCTCAGGTGAGCAAAACTTTGAGATATACCGATTCCATGGTACAGGGTGTATCAAAAATCTCTTCCCAATTATTTTGTAATATGTATGGCACAACTGTCAACATCCTGGTCCTCAAATAAAACTGGTGTACTTTCCTACTTATGCGATTTTTATTGCTCCGCCAGTTTTAATCCTTTAAATTGGGCAGACAGACCAGTTCCCTACCTCCTCCCACTGCCACCTGCCTCCTCCATTTTTAGGTTAATGCTGTAGTCAATTGGCTGTAATCTTGGATTGAGCAGACCTTCCCATACAATTCTGACATAACTCTACCATTTCAATTTACAATATAATTTAAAAACAAAATACAGGTATTTTATCAACCAGCACATTTGAGTTCAGCCATAATATTTGTTCTATCTTTTCAGGGGGATGACATTGAAATTATAACCAGCTCTGCAATGCTTGTTTGAAAAAGAGAGATACTTTGAAAAGGGTTTCATTTTCAATTAATCGAAAATGAGTTTTGGCAATCTATACACAGGCAAAAAGGCAATTTTTAAACAATGGATGAGCTTATCTAGATGTTCAATGAGACGTTGCAGGGATCTAGCTTGCGGACTTAATATAAAACTTGAGTCATCAGCATACATGGACACCTTTGTTTTTAAGCCTTCTATTTTTAATCCTCTAATGTTGTTATTTGATCTGATTTTAATAGCTAGCATTTTTATGGCCATAACAAATAGATATTGTGACAGTGGACACCCTTGTTTACAACCTCTTGACAATGCAAAACTCTCTGAGAAGTAGCCGCTATTTACTATTTTAAAAATCTGCTTAAAATATTTAGTTTCCTCTTTTAAAATATAATTTGGAGAATCAAAGATGACTCTGTCTTTAGGAATGAGTTTCTGCAAATTATTTTTGGTAGCGTTTCTGTGTTCTAGATTCAGGAAGAATTTGGTGCATTTTTCTCCATATTCCATCCAGTTTGCTTTATTTTTGTAATAGACAATTAGATTGTTCTTGAATAAGATCCTCCAGTTCTTTTTGTTTTTCCTCTAACTTATTTTGTATCTGTGTAGTATCGTTTGAATTGCTATCTACCTGTACTATTGTTTCATATAGTTCCCTTGTTAGTCGTGTCTCTTTAGACAGAAACTGCTTTTTTATTACTGATGAATATTGAATTGAATGACCTCTGAAGGTACATTGAAAGGTATCCCAAACAATAAGGGAATTTGCTGAACCTATACTGTACTGGAAAAAGTCAGTTATAAAATATTTTGTCATAGTTAAAAATAAATTGTCCTCCAGTAGAATTCGATTAAATTTCCAATATCCCCATCCAGGTGGAAATTCGTAGTTATGTGAGTTATGTGAAAGCCAATTAGATGATCTGATCGCATTCTGTCTCCTATCAATACTTTTTAAAACTTTGATGAAAGAGAGAAAGAGACAAGAAAGTAGTCAAGACGACTAGCTTGATTAAGTCTCCTCCATGTACAGTGGGGCAAAAAAGTATTTAGTCAGCCACCAATTGTGCAAGTTCTCCAACTTAAAAAGATGAGAGAGGCCTGTAATTTTCATCATAGGTACACTTCAACTATGACAGACAAAATGAGAAAAAGAAATCCAGAAAATCACATTGTAGGATTTTTAATTTATTTATTTGCAAATTATGGTGGAAAATAAGTATTTGGTCA
>QNTS01002376.1:25511-75841 GCA_003317085.1 Hucho hucho
ATTAAAAATCCTACAATGTGATTTTCTGGATTTTTTTTCCTCATTTTGTCTGTCATAGTTGAAGTGTACCTATGATGAAAATTACAGGCCTCTCTCATCTTTTTAAGTGAGAGAACTTGCACAATTGGTGGCTGACTAAATACTTTTTTGCCCCACTGTATATCTCACTAGGTCAGGGTTTTTTAGCCTCCAAATATCCACTATTTATAATGTGTCCATAATATTTGTGATTTCCTTAAGGGCCCGGTGAGGTACTTAACTCTGTTATAGTCTCCCACCATAATGATTTGATCATTTGTTGCCTGTAAATTCAATAAATTGGTATAAATATTTTCGAAGAAGTATGGATCATCTTGATTTGTAACATATAGATTAAAGAGCCAAATCTGTTTTTCACCCACTTTCCTATTCAAAAGGATCCACCTTCCTTGCGAATCATTCCTGACTATTTGCACATTCAGATTGAAATTTTTGTTCATCACACACCTTTTGAGTTCCTTTGTCATGACAGAGAATTATTTCACCACCCCATTCCTTTTTCCACACAACTTCATCTAAGGATGTAGAGTGAGTTTCCTGTAAACAGTATATGTTGTATTCCTTTTATTTTAGCCATGTAAAGACTGATCTTTTTTTATAATCTGCTAAACCATTATAATTATAACTGGCTATACCTATTTCAACCCTTACCATAACTAGATACTCAGTCTAAATTGACCATAATTAGTGCTTGTAAAGTAAGAGGTATTATGATGGTCAAATTTTGAGATTTCAAATGTCTAATGTTTATAATTCAAGAAACAGGTTCTAGCAATATTTGTTTTATTCCCTTGACTGATATTAGAAAACTGAGTCAGTTGATGTGTATGATATCGGATGTGATTTAGTGAGAGTGTGTATGATGTCTGGATAAGAGTAAGACTATAATGTGTGATGTCTAAATAAATAATGACCCAGCCAATTTGCATGGTTGAGTGTCTATGTGTGTAACATGAAGTGACTATAGCCTTAATATTCAGGATGATAATTGTAATCCATACCGTATCATAATCATTAATATATATATATATATATATATACACAGTGGGGAGAACAAGTATTTGATACACTGCCGATTTTGCAGGTTTTCCTACTTACAAAGCATGTAGAGGTCTGTAATTTTCAAAAAATCCAGAAAATCACGTATGATTTTTAAATAATTAATATGCATTTTATTGCATGACATAAGTATTTGATCACCTACCAACCAGTAAGAATTCCGGCTCTCACAGACCTGTTAGTTTTTCTTTAAGAAGCCCTCCTGTTCTCCACTCATTACCTGTACTAACTGCACCAGTTTGAACTCGTTACCTGTATAAAAGACACCTGTCCACACACTCAATCAAACAGACTCCAACCTCTCCACAATGGCCAAGACCAGAGAGCTGTGTAAGGACATCAGGGATAAAATTGTAGACCTGCACAAGGCTGGGATGGGCTACAGGACAATAGGCAAACAGCTTGGTGAGAAGGCAACAACTGTTGGCGCAATTATTAGAAAATGGAAGAAGTTCAAGATGACGGTCAATCTCCCTCGGTCTGGGGCACCATGCAAGATCTCACCTCGTGGGGCATCAATGATCATGAGGAAGGTGAGGGATCAGCCCAGAACTACACGGCAGGACCTGGTCAATGACCTGAAGAGAGCTGGGACCACAGTCTCAAAGAAAACCATTAGTAACACACTACGCCGTCATGGATTAAAATCCTGCAGCGCACGCAAGGTCCCCCTGCTCAAGCCAGCGCATGTCCAGGCCCGTCTGAAGTTTGCCAATGACCATCTGGATGATCCAGAGGAGGAATGGGAGAAGGTCATGTGGTCTGATGAGACAAAAATAGAGCTTTTTGGTCTAAACTCCACTCGCCGTGTTTGGAGGAAGAAGAAGGATGAGTACAACCCCAAGAACACCATCCCAACCGTGAAGCATGGAGGTGGAAACATCATTCTTTGGGGATGCTTTTCTGCAAAGGGGACAGGACGACTGCACCGTATTGAGGGGAGGATGGATGGGGCCATGTATCGCGAGATCTTGGCCAACAACCTCCTTCCCTCAGTAAGAGCATTGAAGATGGGTCGTGGCTGGGTCTTCCAGCATGACAACGACCCGAAACACACAGCCAGGGCAACTAAGGAGTGGCTCCGTAAGAAGCATCTCAAGGTCCTGGAGTGGCCTAGCCAGTCTCCAGACCTGAACCCAATAGAAGATCTTTGGAGGGAGCTGAAAGTCCGTATTGCCCAGCGACAGCCCCGAAACCTGAAGGATCTGGAGAAGGTCTGTATGGAGGAGTGGGCCAAAATCCCTGCTGCAGTGTGTGCAAACCTGGTCAAGAACTACAGGAAACGTATGATCTCTGTAATTGCAAACAAAGGTTTCTGTACCAAATATTAAGTTCTGCTTTTCTGATGTATCAAATACTTATGTCATGCAATAAAATGCTAATTAATTACTTAAAAATCATACAATGTGATTTTCTGGATTTTTGTTTTAGATTCCGTCACTCACAGTTGAAGAGTACCTATGATAAAAATTACAGACTTCTACATGCTTTGTAAGTGGGAAAACCTGCAAAATCGGCAGTGTATCAAATACTTGTTCTCCCCACTGTATATATATATATATATTACCTTTATTTAACTAGGCAAGTCAGTTAAGAACAATTCTTATTTACAATGACGCCTACACCGGACGATGCTAGGACTCCCAATAACCACAGGGTGTGGTACAGCCTGTTGTGGTACAGCCATCATAGTTGCATCATAATTACATTTAATATCATTTTCATAGAAAAACACGTCCCAGTATTTTCATTGCAATTGACGTTTCACATGATTATGAAAGAGACCTTGCATTATTATAGAAATGGGTTCACTACAGTACAAATGTATCCAGTGAAATATGTTATTATTCCCCAACGTCCCTGTTCTGATATCTTCCCATTGCTTGTTGTAAACATAGATAAACATGTAGACAAAGGCAATGTCCCTGTTTTGATATCTTCCTATTGCTTGTTGTAAACATAGATAAACATGTAGACAAAGACAATGTCCCTGTTCTGATATCTTCCCATTGCTTGTTGTAAACATAGATAAACATGTAGACAAAGACATACAAAAGATAGACAAACAAAAAACATAGTAAATTGTAGAAAAGCTCTAGACAATAGAGAGAACGAGAGAGTGAGAGGAGAGAGATCAAGTGTGTGTGTGTGTGTGTGTGTATGCGTCCATATGTGTAAGCCAGTGTGTAGAGTGCGTTTGTGCACATATCAACTTCATAGATATTTTTAGTCCCCATTTTTTTCCGTAACCTGACATCCCCATAGAATTTAGTACCGCCATGGTGTTATAGAGCTGTCTCGGAAGAGCTGTCCCGTCTATAAAGAGTTTGTCCACAATGAGAAAGGCACGCTTAAACCCTTTCCCTCTGTTGCCTCTGTACAGGATACAGCCTCTTGCGACGTTCGTTTATCTCCCGGTGAAATTGGTTATTCAGACCGAGTTTGATCCCTTTAAGCTCGCTTCCCCTGCTTTTGATCAGCTCCTTTTGATGGTAGTGTTTAAATTTTGCGTTGATCGGTCAGGGAACCTTGGTCTTGTCGCTCCGAGCTCCACGTCTGTGCACTCGGTGGAAAGCCACCTTGTTTACAGTCTCTAGAGGAAGTCTCAAGGCAGATTGCATGAACTCTCTGATCGCTCCCCTCAGATAGTTTGTTAACCATTAAATGAGGAATAATTATACAATATATAATACAAGGCCTGTTATTAATGATTTACATATAACACTTATTTCTAATATGGTGTATACATATAAACATTTACTAATGTTAAATGAATACATGAACCAATTACATGTAATCACCTACAGTAATCATCTACAGTTAACAGTTTATTAATTAAAATGTTACTCAACAATTTGAAGGTCTGCTTATAAGCTATATAAGCAAACCTTCAAATAAATTAAATATGACCCATTGGCAATGGCAAGTTAGTGAAATGAGGGTATTATCTAGGCCTGTAAATAAAGAGTATATGACCAGCAAAGGCGTGACAAACATCACTCTTGACAGCAACAGCCCTTTTATTTCAAGATGCCATGATTTGGACAGATTTTTTAAAACAAATGGAAGAAGATAACGTAGTCATATTCATTCAGAATACATTAAAACCAAGCAGATAAAATGATTAGGTCATGTATTTAACTAACTTGATTTTAGATCTTCAGGACTGTAAATTACATTATGTGGGCCAATAGCACCCTCAAGTGGATGCGTACTACACTGATCTGAACTCAATGTTAGGAAATATTAACTTTAAAATAACACCAATCACCAATATTCTCCCAAAATATAAACCCATTTAAAAGACTAAAAGAGAAGAGCATAACATAAAAATGTGGTAAACATAAAAACTGCACTGGAGTCTCTCAAATAATGTAAACAATATTTCCCCCAAAATAAAAATCTAGTAACAAAAATGATTACATATGCAGCATTTACCGTGAATGCAGTCTCATGCGAATTCTGTAACAATGCCTTTAATATTCTATCGTGCTATTGCCCTGAACTTCGTTGATACGGATTGAACCAAGCCCATAGTCTAACCCAAAAATTATATTTGGAATGTTTTCCTGAGAAAGTGTTGAATTCAAGGCAGTTTTTGTAAGGATAAAGGCAAGATTCTCCACATACCAGTTATAAATTCTCTTAGTATCCAAGTATGGTGTGTCAGTGTGGCACATACTGTACTATCCCTGGAGAAAACACATAAATCTATACAGCATACAATCAGAAGCACTTGTGATCTATTCTAACATGTCCCCGATGATCTAGTGTAGCCCTTTACAAATCACGTTCAGGTGGAATCGATTACATCATCCATTCCTGTTTGTAAGTCACAGTAAATTTCCAGGTCTCCACAATCTGTGAGAGGAGTATCTCGTCAGGGAAGGAAGCCTCCACGTCAGGCGGGACTTGTAGTTCTTTGCGGTCGATGTATGCAGCCAATGTCTCTTTGACACTAGAATGAGAGAAAGAAGACAAAACAGGTTGTGATTTCAGACCTCAGAACTGTGTTTGTAACGCAGGGACTCAGGAAGCAGGTGCAGATGGTGAATTTAATAATAACGAACATGGAGCGTTACAAAAACAAGCACAGCGTCTGGACATGGAAACTGAACCAATACTGCCTGAAGAGTGATGCTAGGGAGTGCTAGATAAAGGGGGTAGTGATGGAGTCCAGGCGTGCCTAATGAGGGTTGCCAGGACCGGTGGTGAGTAGCCCGGCGACGTCGAGCACCAGAGAGGGCGAGCGGTAGTAGACATGACAATGTTGTTCAGTCAAGGGGACCAAATACCAGCAAAATATCTGAAGTCACATCTGCCTTTCTTCGACATTAGATCTGCAACTTTCAAGGCTAATGTATGTGTTTGACAGCTACTTGTCACATGCACTTAAAATGCAAATGTCCCCATTCATGAAAAATGTGAGTTACAATGATGGTTTGGAATTGGAAGACCTCGGGAGTAACCCCTGTTCCCGCCCACACCTGCTGTCTGTCCTCACCTCCAGTGTGGTCCGTAGGTATCGGAGGCACGAGGGCTCCCCAGGTTCAGCAGGAGGAACTCGTGCATCTCCAGCAGCCAGGTGTTGATGTTCCCCACGGAGATGAAACCTTGGAGCAGCTTCTTCTGCTCCTCCTCCAGGTGCTTCTGGTACTCAGCCGAGACCCCAGAGAATGGGTCCTTCAGGAGGGAAGATAGAGGAAGGAAACTCAGAGCTATCCAGACCAACAGTGTTATCACACAGCAAGACTGGGAATCAACCCCAACGATGGCTATGGATTCACCCTTCCTCATCTGTGCAAATCGTTACTTAAAATGTACCAAAGTAATATGTTTAGGGTTGAAAAACACTGAAACATCTCTCAGCATTGGTTGCAATGATAGAGCCGGCAAGTTCTTTTGAGGATGATTGTGTCACGTATTACTACAGTATGTGTGATAAGCTGTTGGTTACCCTCTTCAGACTCTTCAGCATGTTCTCTGATTTGAGGGAAGAGAGGAGCTGCCACAGAGCCACACAGTGCTTCAGACTGCATCTGCCCAGAGCCTAAAGTAACGGGACAGCACAGAGCATACACGTTAGACTACATTTACTGAATACTGGCAACAATGACTATTACACCGGAGACAACGCAGATCTTTTGAATCTCAGTACAGTAGGACCTTAGAGATAAGAACACATTAGAAGGGAGGTTGTTCGGAACACATGAACATTCTTATTTCTTAACTTTCCCTGTTCAGTTGACCAGGCAGTCTAACTCTTAGGTTTGTATCTTAGAGGTTGTACTGTATTTCTTTCTAGCTGATCAATCTGACACACAATATCAAATAAACATGGTCACCTTTAAGAAGTGTGGTTCGGTCTGCTCGCTCATCCTGAGCGTGTCCTCCAGGTAACGCACCAAGGGCATGTGGGTATCTCCCCCAGTCATGGACAGGAAGCCCAGAGCCAGCTCCACAGCCTTCAGGGCCTCACACACCTCACTGTACGACTCCAGATCCCTGGACAGGGCTGTGTGGGTCAGGGACGGCAGATGCTCCTGGGAAAACAACAATGACATTGTACAGCTGAAATGTGATATGTATTCACATGATGTCACAATGGTGTGTCAACAAATACAAGTAATAATAATGCTGTATAACTTGCCTGAGACACCTTTCCTTTCACTGTTTTCAAAATGCTTCCGTAATCTCTTTCGTGTCTGGTGACCAGAGTCGGAATTCCCTGAAAGTCAACACATTGGATTCAGTAAGTGATGCATTGCTTTCGTTTTTCCAGTCATCTGTAAGCACCAGAGGGTAGACAAGAAGAAAGGGTCTGGGGACAAGAAGAAAGGGTCTGAGGCCTTAATTAGAAGCCAGGACTCACAGTTAGTGTGATGAGGGGTTTGCCCTGCAGGAAGCGGGTTAGGACCTGCTGCTGGATCTTGGGAAGGTCGTACTCAGACAGGGTCTCCTTGCCACGCTCCAGGCTGTACTGGCAGTTAGACAGCACCAGGGGCAGCAGGTCCTTCTCCACTTCATAGCGAATCACATGCAGCTCTGTCAGCTCTGACAGACTCACCTTGTAGCTGTTGGAGCAGAAAGTACTTTGAGACCTTTTTATATCCCTGGATAAACTGGCTGATGGCTGGCTGTGCAGTAAACAAAGCCAGTGTTAGTTCCAAATATATTTCATTTCCATTCTACCTTAAAAAATATATTTTCATTATTGAGTATAGAACCAAGGTTGGGGGTGGGTGGGGTTTGTTTGGGATGGGGGTGGGTGGCATGGGAGGGGTGATTGGTTCCTTGGTAGTGCTGTACCTGGTGTCTTCCCCAGTGTGGCGGTCCACAGCGTGAAGCAGCTCGTTGTGCAGGGCCACCAGGTGACTGAGCAGAGCGGTGGAACACAGACCTGGACCCTGGCGCCGTGGCAGGAGGTATTGGAGGTCACTGTCCTGGTCCAAATCCTCCTTCCAGAACTCTTCTGGGATCTTTATTTCACCTGCACATCCAAACACACACACATAAAGAAAATGATTATGTCCAAAATGGTTCCCTATTGCCTACATAGTGCACTACTTCCAACCGGGGCCCAATGTAAAGAATAGGGTGCCATTTCGGGCACAGACAATGTTCCGGTTATATGGCCAACTCTGTCCTGTTTTACAGAGGACTGTAGTCAAAGAAGGGTAACTCACTGGTGGCTACTGACACTCTGAGCAAGTTCCATGTATTCAGGAAGATCTGGATCCGCTTCTCATAGCACACTCTCATCGACTCTGTTAGAAGACCAAACCCCATAAATGATATCACTCAATTCTGCTTTTCATAAGTTAGTCTCAAATTGGCAATCGGCAATAATATGATAACTATGCTGCATAGTTTGATGGACGGATCATTCTGATGGACAGTTGACGTTACCTGACTGTTTCTGGATGAACTCTCTAATGGAGTCATTCATCAAGTCTGATGACTTCTGGAACCTTTTCACCAGACTCTTCTGCAGGGCCAGGATATCTGGAAGGAACCTTACCAGCCGGAACTCTGCCTCCTGCGAAAACGCCAAAAAATGTATGGAAAATGCAGGAGATCATGTGAGTTAAACGTCACAGACTCACTCAGAAACTATTCAAAGATTTAGAAAATCTATTTACACAGGTTTTGTGACGGATTACCTTCTGTAGGAACCTCCATAGTAGAGGGAGCTTGTCCTTTCCGTCGTTCTGCTCTACGATGTGGGTGAGGCTGAGTAGGGACACCCTCTCTCTGCAGCTCCACACTCCTGAACAGTGGACCTGGGAGCCCCGAGGCAGTGAGGACAACGGACACTCATCCCCAAATGTCACCCTCATGATGAAGTTAGAGGAGACACGCGAGTCATTTCTGATTGTGGCATTCACCTCTCTCAGCCGCTGGTCAAGTTGCTGTGATGTCAAACACACACAGGTATGTGCACACAGATTCACACACAAAGTGAAACTCTGTCACTTCAAAGGTGCAATCTTATCTTTGAATTGGAATATAGCTGGAATATATCTTTAATCAAATATATCTTTAATCAAACTATAGCTAACTTCAAATGTTATCCAAAGGTTTCACCTTCAACTGAGGAGTGATGATGTCAGTAGCAACGGTTGTCTCCCAGGTATTTCTGGCCTCTTTAGTTGAGAGTTGGGAATCATAGCCAGCCGGCCCTAGAAACAAAGAAACAAAGAGTCCATGAGGTAGCTACTGGTATATGTGTTATAAGTACGTGGGTATGTGATTTAGATTTTGTTTCATTTCAAACAATTAACTTGCTTTGACTTTCATTGTTTCAAAATGTTTGGGGAGGAGTGGGAGGCGCTCAACAAAAGTGAGACGAGGTGCAACTCTCGCTCACAGTAAAAAATGTGATACTTTATTAGCATATTCAAGTTAAAATATGATTGTGAGTATACATTTAAAAACTTGATTGTGTTAAAATATGATTGTGAGTATACAATTAAAAACTTGATTGATTTCAAATCAGATAATAAAGTATACTTGTCAGAGGATTTATGAGAACATTAATGAAAGGCCTTACATGGATTGGTCTGTGGTGACTCCAGGATGGATCTGATTATCAGGTGGATGGTGGTGACGGTGCCATCTGTTCCCTTCCCCAGGGCTTTGGTCACATGATCCACATCCTTTAGCAGGTGAAGAATCAGAAATCCACAGGGGTCCAGAATTGGAGGCTGGATGATCTGCTGGATGGACTAGAAAGAAGAGAGATATCTTATTATTGTGAAATACTGCAGTACGCAGTTGTCATCTTTTATATTTTGTCTTTTAGTATTTTAATCTTCTATATGTCATTTTTTACATCTCCTTTGTATTTTACTTCCATCAAAACCTTATAATTAGTAGATAAGCTTAATTATTTATACACTAATTGAGTAGACAATGGCAAATAAACTACTTGAACTTGAATGTTAAACGACAACTCTATATAACTCTATAACCACTATATTGTAGTTTGGTACGCTGTACACAATGCTAGAAAGAGTGGGCTGCCATTGGCAGACAAGCAGGCGTACCTGTGGGTGCTCTGAGGCCCCTAGCAGCATGGCTAGATGGGTGAGCAGCCTAACGAAGGTGAAGGGGGTGAGGGACATGTTTTTAGTGTCCTGGGAGTCTGGGTTGTCCCTCCTCTGAGGATCTCCTAGGATGTGACCAGTCCTTGTCAGATCTCCCCTAAGAGGACAAGTTCAGTCATTCAACATGGGATCTGTCAATCTGATGCTTTAACAACAATATCAACGGGTAACCCCTTTTTGTAAGCACTACAGGGAACAAACTTACCGCTGCAGTCCCATACCACTGAAACCTCTGACAGGAACATGTCTCTCCCCTCCAACTACTGCCCCACACTCTAGACAGCGTGCCAGCTGGGTGGGGCGACCACACTGCAAAGAGGGGGTGAATTAGGTCTGCTCGGTAGTTAATTAACATTGTTGAATGTTTGTCAATTGAATTTTACATTAAGAACTGTGCTTACCTCACCAACAGCACAAGGGTGCCCTTTAGGACAAGCTGTAGAGAACAACGGTCAATAAAAGAATGTAATGTTTAGTTTTGCAATGTTTTGCTCAGTATACATCACAACTCATCATTTAATTATTCGGTAACACTTTACCAACAGGTATAATGCTTTATATACTTGTCATGTGCATGTATGAGTCCTTATAATGTGTTATTATAATGCTTACAATATGTGTTCTAAGCTGCAATTTTTAAATACCTGTTATTTAGTAGGGATCAGTATGAGATACTTCAACATTATGACACTATTGCAACCTGAAAGCTGAGGTGAATGTTCTTGGTAGTGGATGAAGTGAGCTCTTAAGAAAGTGTTTTGTAAATCTAAATAATTTGTTATTAATCAGGCAAGCTTTACATATTGTAGCCCTTTCCTGCAGTCAAATTACCAAATCGCCCTCTAGTGGCATCATGGGTGGAATGTTATGAACATGTTTCATAATTTCATAATTAATAACGTTTTTTTTTTAAATACTTCCAAAAATCCAGTGTTTCTATGTCAAATGTTATATTTCAGTATTCTGTTGTATATAAAGTATAATATTGGGATACAAACTCAAAATTCAGAATACATTTGAACTCCATATCTGACATGGTACAGGTGTCTTCTTTCTTTAAGCCCATAACCATGTGTGTGAGGTGTATACTTTTGTTTCAAAGTAGATTTGTTTAAGACTACCAAGAAACATTCTGTGTGATCCTGATTTAGCCCGTTGCAGTAAAAGGTAAACAAAATCCAAGCCACAGGTGAATTGAGAAAGCACATTTTATAGTTAGGGCACGCCACATTTATATGGGCACTGTACTTACAATACCAGGTGAGTGCTTGAAGGCCTCCAGTCTGTGTTAAAACCCTTTGGGCCATAGCCAGCATGTCTTCAGGCATCGTGGGTATGAAAGCTCTCTGTTGGAATCGACACTCCGATAAAGACAGAATTCACATATTCAACATGAAACTTTTTATTCATGAGAACATTGGCTGCTTTTCGATTCTCCACCCTTCTGCCGAAGTGTGCATTTGGATTTAAAAGCATTGGATTGGTGTACGTATTGGCTTCAGTGAGTTTCCACCATTGTTTAATCCATGCGAGAAAGTGTGCAGGTGCACACTTTGGGAGAAGGGTGGACAATTGGGATGTAACCAATGTGAGATGGAAGTGAGATGTAATCATACCAGCATGTTGTTAGGAGTCAGGCCAAGCTGCTGAAGAGGTGTAAGCAGCCCTTCTGTCCCAGTGAGCAGCACAGCGGCCAGGTGGACAGCCAGCTCTATAAGGACGTGCTCTGCACCGGTACGGCCATTATGGACACTCAGTCCTCCCAT
Organism: Hucho hucho; assembly: GCA_003317085.1. Taxonomy (NCBI): domain Eukaryota; kingdom Metazoa; phylum Chordata; class Actinopteri; order Salmoniformes; family Salmonidae; genus Hucho; species Hucho hucho. The sequence goes on from QNTS01002376.1 coordinate 36,985, forward strand.
CCTGTTGTGCACCAATGCCATGGCAAAGTCCCTCACCGGCCTGGGATCTAGGTACCTTGAACCCTGGATGAAGTACTCAAGTGCTTGGCATTTCTGAGGGAGGACAGCCCTTATGGTTAAATATAACCTCTGTTTGTGTACTGAGGGTTTAGTTAGGCATATGAGATATTTCATCCTAACATCAAGCCATATTTTCTGGGACAATCAACATGGGTTGATTGAGATTTGAGGGGACTTTTTAGGAATCTACGAAAAAGGTCATGTTTAACTTAAATTAGCAACATGATCTGAAAATCTAACGTTGAAATGTCACTAGTTTGCCCCGTTTCTATCATCAACAACATAGTCCAATGTGTGCCCTACCCTAGGGCTGGGGTGGAGGCCTGTGTTGGCTGCTCGGTACAGACTGGTGACTTCTCTGAAAAGAGCCAGCAGGATATACAAGGTCCGCCTCTTTGGAGGTGCAGTACATCTCTATAAACAAGACAAAGACACAGAGCGGAGGATTATCCACTTATCAATGATCCATTACCTCAGATGATTAGAAATGCTTTCAGACCGGTTAATAATAGTAATGCACGAGACAGTGTTAGAGAGCTGAGTGGAATTGGACTAATACCTCACACTTCTTCTCTATGTCCTCCACAGTGCCCTCTAATACTGCTTTGGCAACAGCCTCCCGTACAGCCAGGTATTGCTCTCCATAGACCAGATACTGGTCCATCTGCCCACCATCTTCATTCTGCACATAATCCCGCAGATGAACAACCATATACAGTATGTGTTAAAAAAAAGAATATATGTATATATATCGACTTCATGAATCATTATAAAATGTATGGAAAATAAGTATGAAATCAAAAAACAGGCAAGTATAATTAAAAGACAGAAGTGTGATGACTTGAATAATGACACAATGTGGTATACACATAAAAAATTGAAAATATTTGACAATATCAGAATTTTTCACAACGTACATATATGTGACCAGATTTCTCTCCTATTTCAAATGTTAGAGCTTCAAAATTGTATATCATACACTGTAGTTGGAGGAAACATTGGACAGTTGCTGCTTTGAAAGTTGATTAAAACTTGTTATCCCACTTAGGAGACAAGTAGGAGAAAATGCCCTTTGAAAATTGTTGATGCACTTCTTTGTTTACGCCCATTCAGCATTTTTCACACCCATCCGTCTCTTTAAGAATTTACATGTAAACGCATGTCCAACCATCAGCATGGTCACCATTATCGCAGCCAGACGCTAGGTCCTACTGTGAAGTACGAACTAGCGTCAAACGCTCCCGATCCTGTAACCAGTCACATTTATGGTTCTTCGTTGCAAGGGTTCATTTACAGAGAAATCATATGATATATATGTAGTCTTCCATTCCACTTCAATATGTACTTGACAAGTACTTTAATGAAAGGAAAATAAATACAGGCTTTTTCACAGTTACAAATTAGGTTTATAAAACATTCATATGTTACTATGTACCTGTTGATGTATCTCTTCAGGTAAAAGCCACCTGTACTCGGTTTCCTTCAGCATCCTCTGGACACACTCTACACCCTGCTGTCTGCTGATGTTGCGGATCAGGTAGACCCGGTACCAGTCGTTCACACTCCTCTCACACAGGTTCATAACAGCACGAAGAAACTCCTCAACCACATCCTTAGGACTTTCACATGCCCCTAGGAACAATGTGAAAGACCAGACACTTCTTTCAGGACATGTCTTGGATCAGTCTTTTCTACATTACCCATGACACACACTTGTGATGGCCTAACAGTCACAATGTTTGCTGTTGCTCTGGTTGCCTCTAAATTAATATATTTAAAAAATAATTTTAAAGTAAATTTTTTGTGTGTGATTTTAATTTTTGGTAATCGCATCAGTTCCGAGCCCAGCGGTTTCAATAACCTTTACATTCAAAAAAAAATAACACTGTTCGAATAAATTTATACCAACAAGCCCAATTTTTAACCAGCATGGAGCAGAACTTTTTAATACATTTTCTCACCAGACAGCATGCTATGGAGAAGGTGTGCAGCCTTGCCCAGACACAGGCGGACCCTAGCGATCTGCTGCAGGTACTCTATTGTGACCGTCTCAGCCGAGTCAGTGACAGAGTCCAGGAAGTGATGCAAGAACTCAGTCTCTTCCTGAAGGCAGGTGTATTCTTGTGGCATTCTTTCCAACAATGAGTCCTGCAAAAGAAAGTTGTATAATAGTCATATAATCATACTGCAGTTGTGCTCTATGTTGTTATTCTGATTGGGCAACAGTCTTGACTGCCTGCATGGACACCCAATCAGATCATACCTCAAGGCAGTTAATGTACAACGCATACAGTTCATTTTTATCTTCTGCCTCAACAATGTTGCTCTCTTCTATCGATGTCAAATGCTGCTGCAGATATTCCTTGACTTCATCAAAGCTAAAAAACAAAACACAAATTTGTTAAAATCAGGAAAATGTTTTGACACCATACCTAATCTGAAACCTTGAATTGCGTTACTGGTTACAGCAACATTACAATGCCATATGCAGCTTTTCTGGTTCACTCACCTGTACTTGAGCATGAGTTTGAGTATCACTGATCTCACCACAGGATTTTTGTCCAGAGACTCATCGAATGGTGAGAAATCTTTGGTGTGTATCTGACTTTGTGCTGGTACAAAGACCAAAGACAATAAAATTAGAGCACAGCTACAAACACTTATTGAGTCGTAATCCAATCTGTCAATTGTGTGTGTGTGTGTATACCGTTCAAAAGTTTGGGGTTACTTAGAAATGTCCTTGTTTTTGAAAGAAAAGCACATTTTTTGTCCATTAAAATAACATGAAATTTATCAGAAATGCAGTGTAGACATTGTTAATGTTGTAAATGACTATTGTAGCTGAAAATGGCTGATTTTTTATGGAATATCTATATAGGCGTACAAAGGCCCATTATCAGCAACCATCACTTCTGTGTTCCAATGGCACGTTGTGTTAGCTAATCCAAGTGTATCATTTTAAAAGGCTAATTGAACACTAGAAAACCCTTTTGCAATTATGTTAGCACAGTTGAAACTGTTGTCCTGATTAAAGAAGCAATAAAACTGGCCTTCTTTACACTAGTTGAGTATCTGGAGCATCAGCGTTTGTGGGTTCGATTACAGGCTCAAAATGGCCAGAAACAAATAACTTTCTTCTGAAACTCGTCAGTCTATTCTTGTTCTGATAAATGAAGGCTATTCCATGCGATAAATTACCAAGAAACTGAAGATCTCGTACAACGCTGTGTACTACATTAACAATGTCTACACTGTATTTCTGATAAATTTGATGTTATTTTAATGGACATTTCTAAGTGACCCCAAACTTTTGAATGGTTGTGTATAAACTCAGCAAAAAAAGAAACGTCCCTTTTTCAGGACCCTGTCTTTCAAAGATAATTCGTAAAAATCAAAATAACTTCACAGATCTTCATTGTAAAGGGTTTAAACACTGTTTCCCATGCTTGTTCAATGAACCATAAACAATTAATGAACATGCACCTGTGGAACAGTCGTTAAGACACTAACAGCTTACAGACGCTAAGCAATTAAGGTCACAGTTATAAAAACTTAGGACACTAAAGAGGCCTTTCTACTGACTCTGAAAAACACCAAAAGAAAGACGCCTAGGGTCCCTGCTCATCTGCGTGAACGTGCCTTAGGCATGCTGCAAGGAGGCATGAGGACTGCAGATGTGACCAGGGCAATAAATTGCAATGTCCATACTGTGAGACACCTAAGACAGTGCTCAGATTGTCCGCAATAGGCTGAGGGAGGCTGGACTGAGGGCTTGTAGGCCTGTTGTAAGGCAGGTCCACACCAGACATCACTGGCAACAACATCGCCTTAGGGCACAAACCCACCGTCGCTGTACCAGACAGGACTGGCAAAAAGTGCTCTTCACTGATGAGTCGCGGTTTTGTCTCACCAGGTGTGATTGTCGGATTTGCGTTTATCATCGAAGGAATGAGCGTTACACCGAGGCCTGTACTCTGGAGCGGGATCGATTTGGAGGTGGAGGGTCTTGGTGGAAGAGTGGGGTAACATCTCAGAGTAAGAACGGGCAAATCTGTTGCACTGCTGTACATTAATGCAGCTGGTGGCTACACCAGATACTGACTGTTACTTTTGATTTTGTCTGTGGAACTTGTTCAGTTTATGTCTCAGTTGTTGAATCTTGTTATGTTCATACAAATATTTACACATGTTAAGTTTGCTGAAAATAAACGCAGTTGACAGTGAGAGGATGTGTCTTTTTTGGCTGAGTTTATGTGTGTGTATGTGGGGGGGGGTACCTCTGATAAGTGGGATCGGGTCTGTCTCGACCATGAGGAAGGACAACAGGTGCAGAATGACACCCTTTGATGGGGGGATGTTGTCCTTGAAGCACACAGCAGTGACGAGGTTTATGAAAAACGCATTGCAACTCCGTCTGAACTGGGCGTTTAGGGTGACGCAAGCTCTGAAAAACCATAGTAGACAGATTAGACACTCACTGAGAAAGTACTGTCCCAGTATCCATAGTCACACCTGTAAAACACACCCACCGTACGTCTTCAGACACTTTCACCTCAAAGTCATCTGGGAGTTCCTGTTTGCACATGGGGCAGTACATCTGGCCCACGTTGACACATCCTCTGACACAGGTCAGACAGAAAATATGGTGACAGGGCAGGTCCACGGGGTCCTCTGGTTCCCCCATACACACAGAGCACTGGAGACCAAACCTAAGTGAAACAACAAATCAAATCAAATTTTATTTGTCACATACACATGGTTAGCAGATGTTAATGCGAGTGTAGCGAAATGCTTGTGCTTCTAGTTCCGACCATGCAGTAGTATCTAACAAACGGTAATGACATCAAATTCTGTATATCCCTTACAGAAAAACCACATGATTTCACATGTGGAAAATCTAATTTCACATGTTTTTGTGTTCACATGTAAAATTAATATGTTCTTTCCATAAGGGACAGCTTATCAGCGACAGCAAATAACATAGACAAATTATATGAATACCATTTAGAACAAAATAAAGAAACCAAATGGACCTTACTTGCAAATAAGATCACTTGCTCCTTTCTTGCATGACTTCAGTATTTTAATGACGGCTGCAAAGGGTTCCTCAGATTTGACGTCTGAATGTTTTGCCAGAATCTGTCATACAAGATACAATTAGCAGTCCAATAAATGAAGTAGCCCTTTCCTGCGGTCAAATAACCTAGTGGCCTCATGGGTGGAATGTTATTAATATCATCATTTCATAATTAATAAAATAAATATATATATAAAGGCCGGAAATCCAGTGTGTCTATCTTAAACAGTTTTGTTCTTCTGTGATGTATATAAAGTGCAATATTGGCATACAAACTCAAAATGAATGCATTTTAACTCTATATCTGACATGGTACCGGTGTATTTGTTTTGTAAGCCCATAACCAGTAGATCTGTTTAAGACTACTAATAAACATTCTGTGTGAGCCTGATTTAGCCCACAAGGTTAAATAAGCACAATGTTTAGTGACTGTCCAAAATTTATATTTGGATAGGTCAAGAACTGTTTACATAGCTCAAGATCACATAAGGCAAATGAAGTCTGAAGGGTGTGAAACCCGAAATATGGGAAGAAAATAAACCATACATCAGCAAAAACTTTGAGTACAAATACGAAAATGGAGATATAGAATATCGTTAAGTAGCATGTTAAGTTAGTCAAAACAAAATATAGAAGATAAACTTACTTTGCCTAAGGTATGAGTGTGATCAAGGACAAGAGGCTTGAGCTCACTCTCCTCAAACTCAAACCCTAGCAGCATGTGTTCCACAAACAGAGAGAGGATGCAGATGTGGTTCCAATAATTACTAGAAACAGAAAAAAGGCCAAATCGTTATTAATTCTGGGGGAATTAGACATATCTGTGATGAGTACAATTACATTGTAATAAAAGTTTATAATACAGAAAACCTAAAATATTTTTCTTTAAAGTCTACATCAAAAAGAAAGGTCAAAGACGCAACCTATCGGCCAAACTCACAAATGAATACATGTATTAAGATAGTGCCTTCAGAAAGTATTCATACCCCTTGACTTATTCCACATTTTGTTCTGTTACTGTCACGACTTCCACCGAAGTCGGTCCTCTCCTTGTTCGGGCGGTGTTCGGCGGTCGACGTCACCGGTTATCTAGCTATCACCGATTCACTTTTCATTTTCCATTGGTTTTACACACCTGGTTTCAATCCTACAATTACTTGTTCATTATTTAACCCTCTGTTTCCCCATGTTTGTTTGTGAGTGTTTGGTTATTGTATTGCGGTCCGTTATGTTGGGCTTGGCTATATGTTGATGTGTATTGTGATTTTTTTTTTTTTTATTGCTAAATTTACTCATATCTGCTGTCCTGCGCCTGACTCCTCTACACCAGCTACACAGAGATGCATTACAGGGTCAGAAGATTACATACACTCAATTAGTATTTGATAGCATTGCCTTTAAATTGTTTAACTTGGGTCAAATGTTTCGGGAAGCCTTCCACAAGCTTCCCACAATAAGTTGGGTGAATTTTGGCCCATTCCTCCTGACAGAGCTGGTGTAACTGAGTCAGGTTTGTAGGCCTCCTTGCTCGCACACGCTTTTTCAGTTCTGCCCACACATTTTCAAATGGGATTGAGGTCAGGGCTTTGTGATGGCCACTCCAATACCTTGACTTTGTTGTCCTTAAGCCATTTTGCCACAACTTTGGAAGTATGCTTGGGGTCATTGTCCATTTGGAAGACCCATTTGCAACCAAGCTTTAACTTCCTGACTGAAGTCTTGAGATGTTGCTTCAATATATCCACATAATTTTACTTTCTCATGATCTATTTTGTGAAGTGCACCCGTCCCTCCTGCAGCAAAGCACCCCCACAACATGATGCTGCCACCCCGTGCTTCATCTGTACAAACAATAGTACGCAAGTATAAACACCATGGGACCACGCAGCTGTCATTCGCTCAGGTAGGAGACGCGTTCTGTCTCCTAGAGATGAATGTACTTTGGTGCGAAAAGTGCAAATCAATCCCTGAACAACAGCAAAGGACCTTGTGAAGATGCTGGAGGAAACAGGTACAAAAGTATCTATATCCAGAGTAAAACGAGTCCTATATCGACATAACCTGAAAGGCCGCTAAGGAAGGAACAAGCCACTGCTCCAAAACCGCCATAAAAAAGCCAGACTACGGTTTGCAACTGCACATGGGGACAAAGATCGTACTTTTTGGAGAAATGTCCTCTGGTCTGATGAAACAAAAATGGAACTGTTTGGCCATAATGACCATCGTTATGTTTGGAGGAAAAAGGGGGATTCTTGCAAGCCGAAGAACACCATCCCAACTGTGAAGCACGGGGGTGGCAGCATTATGTTGTGGGGGTGCTTTGCTGCAGGAGGGACGGGTGCACTTCACAAAATAGATGGCATCAAGAGGAAGAAAAAGTATGTGGATATATTGAAGCAACATATCAAGACATCAGTCAGGAAGTTAAAGCTTGTTCGAAAATGGGTCTTCCAAATGGACAATGACCCCAAGCATACTTCCAAAGTTGTGGCAAAATGGCTTAAGGACAACAAAGTCAAGGTATTGGAGTGGCCATCACAAAGCCCTGACCTCAATCTTATAGAAAATGTGTGGGCAGAACTGAAAAAGCATGTGTGAGCAAGGAGGCCTACAAACCTGACTCAGTTACACCAGCTCTGTCAGGAGGAATGGGCTAAAATTCACTCAACTTATTGTGGGACGCTTGTGGAAGGCTACCCGAAACCTTTGACCCAAAGTAAAACAATTTAAAGGCAATTCTACCAAATACTAATTGAGCGTATATAAACTTCTGACCCACTGGGAATGTGATGAAAGAAATAAAAGCTGAAATAAATCATTCTCTCTACTACTATTCTGACATTTCACATTCTTAAAATAAAGTGGTGATCCTAACTGACCTAAAACAGGGATTTTTTACTAGGATTAAATGTCAGGAATTGTGAAAAACTGAGTTTAAATGTATTATGATAAGGTGTATGTAAACTTCCGACTTCAACTGAAGGCTAGTATTGTGGAGTAACTACAATGTTGTTGATCCATCATCCGTTTTCTCCTATCAAAGCCATTAAACGTTTTTAAAGTCACCATTGGCCTCATGGTGAAATCCCTGAGCGGTTTCCTTTTTCTCTGGAAACTGAGTTAGGAAGGACTCTTGTATCTTTGTAGTGAATGGGTGTATTGATACACCATCCAAAGTGTCATTAATAACTTCACAATGCTCAAAGGGATATTCCATTTCTGTTTTTTTTTTAATCCATCTATCAATAGGTTCCCTTCTTTGCGAGGCATGGGAAACCTCCCTGGTCTTTGTGGTTGAATCTGTGTTTGATATTCACTGCTCCATTGAGGGAACTTACAGATAATTGTATGTGTGGGGTACAGAGATGAGGTAGTCATTCAAAAATCATGTTAACCACTATTATTGCACACAGAGTGAGTCCATGCAATTTATTATGTGACTAATAATTATTCCTGAACTTATGTAGGCTTGCCATAATGAAAGAGTTGAATAGTTATTGGCTCAAGACATTTCAGCTTTTAATTTTTAATTAATTTCTAAAAACATAATTACACTTTGACATTATGGGGTATTGTGTGTAGGCCAGTAACACAAAATCTAAATTTAATTAATTTTAAATTCAGGCAGTAACACAACAAAATGTCAAGGGGTGTGAATACTTTCTGAAGGAACTGTAACTGCTACGGTTCTTGCTTTATGAATATCATGTGTTCTTGCGTTATTGCATAAAAAAGAAAATCTTTAGAATTGTAAAATAAATTAAAAAGTCGACTTTCAAAAAGTCTAATGTTTGGCTTTCTCTAGTCCTTCAAATGGCCATTTCTCTCACCGGATGTAGTTAAACATTTCCTGGCTCCTCTCTCCATACTGCCTCAGGCTTCCCTGGGAGCAGACCTGCTCCATAGACCCCTGCAGTCTTTTCACCTGCTTCAGCCAGTCTTGGCACTGGGTATTAGAGTCCAATGCAGGAGGCTCCAGCTGCTCAACACAGGCAACTGCTGCGTACACGTCCAGAACCTGTTGGTAGAGTGAGGCAGAGAAACGGTTACTAAAGCAATAACACAAGAGCAAGTCTGGCACAATGTGATGCGGTCGGTCACTAGGAACAAGCCACAGGCAGACTGATCACAAAGTGATAAAGTGCTCAATAACAACACGGCTGGAACACACTTTTGACCGATCAGATTGCTTGGCCAGAACGAACCATTTCAAAATATGACATTTCTAATAGCATGTAGGAAGCCTCCTTTTCAATACACTATGCACATATCCTGGTAAAAGTGCAACTACTATCATGCACTCATAAACACAAACATTTTGCCCCTAAACACTGATTTCACATAACTAAATGTAGCAGTGTGTGGAAAATCTCTGAACCTACCATCACTGGGCTATCCTTCACTTGTGGATTTCGCTGCAAGTGAAGGGCCACTTGTGGCTGCAGGGACATCATCCTGGACAGGTTCTGAAGGCGGGTGCGGTACATGTGGTAGGCCGAGTGGATCAGGGGTATGGATGGAATCTCTTCACTTGGAGCTTTTCGTCGCCTCCGGAGCTCATTCACACAGCTGTTCAGGGCGTCACACAGAAGCTGGGAAGAGTGTTACATATTCATTAGGATCACCTAATTGATGTGTAGGCATATTATATAAAATCTGACTATAAATATGAATTACCCATTCCTAAATGGAGGCTAATACTGTGTTTAGATGGTAGGAGGTAGACGGCAAACCAGATGTCATTGTTTTCTATGAGAACACAACGGTAAATGCCGTAGACACTGGCAGTGAACGCCGTCAGCCGCCGCGGTAGATGGGAATCTTTTGCCATCTGCGTAGCATTGCCTTCTACCGGATGTTGATTTGCACTGTTTGTTTACTGAAATCGCCATAGTAATGCATAGCGTCGTGCTGGCTTGCTTTTGCTGTCACCCTCTTATTTGCATTCTTGTCCTGCTATGCCGACTAGTATTGCGTTCTTTGCGTCCCTCGTCTAAATGCAGCATTAGCGCTTTGCTTGGTTTAACTATTTGTATGAACATGTTGAACTGTGCAATAACATACCTTTAACTCCCCATCTGAAGCCACTTTCACAGTCATGGCAATGAAATCCTGCAGGTACCTTTGAAAAAATTCCCTCTGCATTTTTTCATCCATTGTAGCCATATACTGACCAAGGGGGATTTTCAGAAAGAATTCCTCGAACTGCCTAGGACTGTGTCCTTCAGAGAAAAATGTTGTGAGGTTTATGCAAGTTCTGCAACTAAACATACTGTAAGTGATTAGATATCGGAGTTAAGAAACACACATAGTGAAAACCTTTCTAAATGTTTCAGATCATTGCTTAAGCAATAAGGCCCGAGGGGGTGTGAATACGGCCAATTAACAACGGCTTAGGGCTGTTCTTACACACGACGCAACGCGGAGTGCTAGGACACAGCCCTTAGCCGTGGTATATTGGCCATATATCATTGCTATTATAAACTGGTTACCAACATAATTAGAGCAGTAAAAATAAGTTGTCACACCCATGGTATATAGTCTGATATTATTTTATTTAACTAGGCAAGTCAGTTAAGAACAAATTCTTATTTACAATGACTGCCTACCCCGGCCAAACCCGGACGACGCTGGGCCAATTGTGCGCCGCACTATGGGACTCCCAATCACGTCCGGATGTGGTACAGCCTGGATTCGAACCAGGGACTGTAGTGACACCTACACTAGGATGCAGTGCCTTAGACCAATGCGCCACCCGGGAGTCCTTATATACCACGTTTTTCAGCCAATCAACTTTAAGACACACTTATCATTTGAGTCTCCCTTGGTAAGTTTTGATAACTGCATTTAAGAACAATCTAAATGTATCTTTTAGAAAAAAAAGAAGGCATTTGATTATTTACTTTCGCGCTGCTGAGTTTGCATCATTAGTTCATCCAGGATATCTCTGATCCTCCAGCTGAAGGGCATACTGGAGCGCATGGTCCTCTCAGCTGTGATATGGCTCAGTACCAGAATGGTCTCAGACTCAGAACTGTAGGAAGTACACAAATAGTGTGTTGGACCTCGTGGTAACACAGAAATACCCTTGCTACATCGAACATGAGCAGAACCACCTACTTGGGATCCACTTTGACAAGAGGAATATCAAGCATCTCGTTGCTGCCGAATATCTCCAGCCACAGTTTCTTGACTTCTTTCCCACAGTTGACGTCTAGGAGGAGGTCCAGATTACAGTCCCTGTCGATAACTGAGACCAACTGCGCCAAGATGGGTGTGACCACTGCTTGGATTTTCTTCCACAGAGTTTGTCTGGGGAACACATACAGCATATGGACGGACTATACTCCTAAACGATGACGAGAACAAATGACCATTTGAACATGAATGAAATGATGGATTTTATGTGAGCTGAGTGTAGTATCATTGATTAACATACGTGAAAGTTCCCCCCTCTTGAAGAGCATTGATGTTGGATGCCTCTGTTAACACCCAGTACTTCGGGGAGGGGATGTTTCTCTCGTGGTTCTCCAGAAGAGAGTGAAGGCGGCTCCTCAGGGTTTTCAGGAACACAGCTTTAGGGCACAATACAGAGATCAAGTATATCAATACATGTAAAAGCGTATTAACTTTAACTATAATATTGGCTTGTCGTTACGATCTGAGATAAGTCTGTCTCGGGCCAAAAATGTCTGAAACAAAATTCAACACATAGATCTAGAACCCCTTTGTACCCCTTTGTAATAAAAGTTCTAGGTCTGGTCTTTAACCATTGAAACAGTGCTTGGGTCTTGGAGCTACAGTAAAACACTGGAATACTGTGGGTTAGTTCCTAACCTTTCAGGTCCTCACTATCTTCCATAAGTGTTAGCAGGATCTCCACCCTCCTGGTGCTGAGAGCTCCACTGTCCTCCTGATCTCTGAGCATGCTTACTGCACTCTGCACACAGCTTCGCAGTAGATCTGCGACTTCAAACTTAGCCTATAACAACAACAACATGCTCAGATGAATAACACACACCCATACCTATAAACTTTATACAAACTTATGCAACATTTAGTACATCCATGTTTTTGATTGCAACATCAAACACCGCAATTATACTTAGAGTGCTCTGGTGTAGGTGGTTCGAAGTCTGTGTCTGTATCGGTTTGCATTGCTTAATCAAAAAAGAAAGTTATATGAAAACTGTTACTTTCAAACAATTATTTTCAGTTATTTCTAACTGAAAATAATTGTTATTAACTATGACATTTGTGCTAATGAGTATAATAGTAATTCAAGTTAATTTACCTTCACAAGGCTCCTTCATGTCCTCAAAAAGCTGGCTGATGGGTAGGTTTCTCAAGGACTGGACATCTGATACAAACACTTTGGATCTTCTAAGGTCGTCAATGTGAACTGATTTCCAGGGTCCTTTGCAAAAACAAAGTGGATGGAACTTGCTCTTTAACACTGAAAACATTTCAGAATGGATAACATTTTCTCTGTGGAGTGCTAGGTCACATCATATCAGCATGTTATACAACATTTAAATCTCACCTCCGTGAAATCCAACATAAGAGGTTCCACCTTCAATTCGAGGAAGTTTGGTAATGAAGTACACAAACACCCTTCCATTGCCACCATTAGCTTTTGGTTTGTTGATTTCATTTATGGACGAATACCTGAAGAGATAAAAAACAAAAAAGTTTAAAGAAAAAAAGGACACAAAAAAACAACACTATATATATATATATATATATATATATATAAAACAGGATCTTGCAAATCTATAGTTAATATCCAATAGTTGTGATGACAAATCCAAAAAGAAAAGACTCACTTGGCAGATGCAAGAATGTTCATGCTCTGGGAAGCCTCATCATAGTCAGTTTGGATGATGAGGACTTTGTCGGCAGAGGTAGAGTCAAGAAATTGCCTAGAGAGGGAACAAAGTTATTTTCTAATATCTTTCTCAAGAATGATCTACACAGTAACACAAATACAAATGTAAAAAAACAAGCTGAACTTTTGAAGCAGACCTGATTTCTTTGAGGAAGGAGTGCTCTGTGTCAAACTGTTGCAGTGAGAGCAGCTTGATGTCGCAAAGCTCTGTGATATTCTGGAGCTGTTTGATATCTCCTGCTGTCAATTGCCGGGAAAACGTTGTGACCTTCACAAGGAGCCAAAAAATATGTGAGAAAAATACAAGATGCATTCAATGCAATCCATATTCTTCAAAAGATAAAATAGTCAAGTTAATTACCTCTGTAAAGTGGGCATGGCACCATTCCTCTGGCCGTGTGTGAGATGTAATGAAGTCAGCCAGGGATCTGTGCTTCTGCTCCTCAAAATATATTTGTGTCAGTTTCTCTGTCTCAACATCAGACAATTTGGTCCCATCCAGACGAATGACAGAATCTGGAGTGGCACAGTTCAGCATGATGAACTTGGCTTCATCCAAGACTCTCCTTTGAGGGTCAGAAATGTCAGATTCATCTTTCATCTTCTCTGTAACTTGAAGGACTACAGAGGAGCATGTGTCTGAGTGGTAGCCAATGAAGACATCCGTTGGCAGATATCTGTTTGTCTTGGTTTGCTGGCTTTTCAAAGAGACAAACACTTCGACCCATTCCTGAAGTTTTTTGACAATCTCCTTCCCTTCATTCTTGAGGACAGTGTTGATGTCCAGGTAGTGCTTCTCCAGTCTGTTTATCAAGGGAATTGGGAACTGTGTGTAGACCACCTCCTTCTCTTCAATGACAATAAGCCTGAAGTTTTTGTGAACTCTGCACTTCACACGATGGGTTCCCAATCCAAGATCGACATACTTCTGACCCCCAAGTGAAACATAGTATTGGTTGAGAGCGTCATAGAGACTTTCGTACAGATTCTGAAGGTTCAGAAGCACAACAGTCTGGCCAGTTTCCATGCACATCTTCACTCTGTTGATATTTCTGCAGATCTGAGTGTACTCTTGATCCTTTGGGAAGCTGGAACCAAAGATGATCTCTGGATGGCTCTGGTCTGAGAAGAATGTCTGCTGGAGAATCTGGAGGGCGGCATAGTTTTTGGTGAGGACAAGAAGGTATCGGCACTCCTCGTCTTGGCAAATTGGAATTATGTTTTGTTTCACCAGATCAATAGTGCTGATCCCATCCAAATCGGGTTGATTCGATTTGCCCCACAGCTTTTTGGTGAATATACACACCGCATCCACATCATCCCTTCCACTGAAGTTCCTCAGGACTGCTTCAATGATTTGATTCACACCAGGGCTCTGCTTAGAGATTTTGGTGATGGCAAACATCATCTTGACCAGACTGTAATAATCACGTAAACCGAAAAACCCTTTCCCTTTCTTGCAAGTCTTCATATATGCTTTGGCAAAGGGTTTGAAGAGGTGCTTAACCTTCTCCAGAATCATCTTGTCAGATGAGCACATGCCTTTCGCACTTTCGAATAGCTCATTCTGGTCTGGGTCACCACGGGACACAAAGAGGCCTCTGTTCATCTTAGCAGGGTCCAAGGCCCAATTGGAGATACCAATGAATCCAACCCTCTTATAGGGCAGTGGCTCGTCATCAATGCAGCCTTCCTCCAGTAAGGGGTGCAGTGTTTTCAGAGGCATTTTGGGGGAGTCTTCTGCTAATCCGATCTCATCTAGCACAACAACAGAGATGTACTCCTCCAAATTCTTGCTCTCTTGGAAACGGGCACATTGCTTGAATGTGTTGATGATTCCCTCTGCGGTGGAGTGAGGGCTGCACTGAAAGGACACTAGATGAATTTGTTTCAGTCTTTTGTACAGCTCAGAATGTGCAGCTTGGCCCTGCATGGCATCTGCAACCAGAGTTTTGGACAGAGATTTGGAGCTCCCAGGCTTGCCAACCAAAAACAGGGGGATTCGTAGCTCAATGCAGATCACCATCATGAAGACATTCTCTTTCAAAGCCTTGTTTCTTGCTATTGTCTCTCCCATTGGGACCCCACTTAGGAGAAGATCCTGCATGAGTGAGATTTCCTGCTTCATTTTTGGGGGGAGGACATGGGGAAAGAATTTGCAGATTTCTTTCTGGTACTCACCTTTTGTCTCTAAACAGGCTTGATAACACACACCAACAGCCATCAACAGCGACCAATCAACTGGATCACTAGCAGGTGGGGGTACCTGGTCACGCCTGTTCCTCTCCTCCCGGGGTTGTTTCTGGAGGAATGCCCTTAACTCTTCAGAAAACATTGAGTGGTTCTTGTAGAACCACACAAACACTTGCATGCAGCGCTCCACATCCCTGAGACTGACAAAGCTGCATTCGTCTTTCCTCTGTCGCATAAATCTCTGTGATGACGACAGTACATCAGTGATCATCTTGATGGATACTCGTTTGATATAATTTTTTTCCACAACTCTCTGCACAATCTGCTGGATGTACATTTCCTCTGTGTGGTCATTGAGTTGTCCAAAGTCCCACACCAGAGGAATCATGCTTGGGGGCAGCACTTGGACCCTATACACCAGCTGCCGAAGAGGGATTGATCCAAGTCTTTCTTCAGTCTCTTCAGCTCGGACCCTGTAACCCAAACCAGCTTTTTCCAGCCTCTTGATCATCTCATCTGTATGTTTCCTGTAAGGGTTGCATGCAGCAATGATCTGCAGTCCAGTTTGGGAGCCAAGTTGTTGTCCTTGCACAGTGTTGTCACACAGGATCTCCTTAATGCTGCTTATAGCTTCCGTGGTATTAGCTTCATCAAGGAAAAGAACAGAACCAAAACCATGTTTCTCCTTATTGGCAACCGCAACAGCCTCTGCCTCATGCACTTTGGTGTAGATCATGTCAGATGTAGTTCCTCCGTGAACTTTGACCAGTTTCATGTTCTCGGTGGGTGCTCCACTCCTTCTCAACTCACACAGGAACTTGATGAGTCGTGTCTTCCCACAGCCAGTCTCCCCCATTATGATGACTGGAATGCCACATCTGAACCTCATGTGAATTGCCATCATCTTCAGTATGTTGTCGGTGGTGAGTTCATATGTTTCATCAGGGTCTTTTGGAAACTTGATCCCCAGCAGACTACATAGAAGCTCAATCTTATCTGCTCGTGAAAGTTGGTCAAAGTCAATGTTAAACGGAACTCCTTGAAGACTGAGGCCATTGTACAGATTTTTGGTCATAATGTTTCTCTTGATCACCACATTTGTTGCTGGATTAATGGCATCAAACCCATTCTGCTCGTTCTTTCGTAGATGAAATCCAATGAAGGTCATGGATGCATGGTCATCATTGAAGAAGATATATGGATGTGGTTCTGATTCCCATCTCTTTCGGATGAGGAACGGGGCCAGATCCCTTTCGTTGAGTCCATTGAGGTCCATCGGCTGCCTCCCATGGCTCTGGTCAGTCATGCAGAGAGATGGGGTGGCAAAGTCCTTGGCCATCAAGATCATGAAGTCAACCACAAAGTTTCTGAATCCCCTGAGAGTGTCTCCAATTAACTGAAAGTTGCAGAAGACCGATGTCTCACAGTCTAGCAACTGAAGATTGAGGAACCAGGTAAAGTTCCTCAGCTCTGCCCAGGACGGATCACTTATGCCACAGTAGATGAAGAGCATTTGAAGGCACTCTGCATGAGTTCCTTCAACTCTTTGGTAGGTGAAGCTGTCAAGATTTTCACCCCTGTGGAACCGTGTTAAATACTGGTATGGTCTTTGAAAGGCCACACTCCTGAAACACTGGTCATCCATAAGTGGGTCTTCACTTTTCAGCTCTGGATCATCTCCTTTTCTCAATTCCAACCCCATAACCTCTTTTGGGGGACGGCAGAAGACCTTAGGAAAGACCTCAAAGAGAGGAAGGTGTCCCATCGGATCCTACACAGACAAATACATGTCATATTAATTATTATGACAAACCCTACCTACACAACACAGATGGGACGTCTAACACAAAAAGTAAATAATAACTAGCTTTACGATATACTACAATTGCTGGGTGAAAACCATGTTAAAGCTAGCCGTAGGTGACCGTATCTAAGTAAACAAAGCCAAATCTTGGGTTGTAGACTCCACCCCATAGACAACATTCAAGGTAAAGAAAATATTACCTGATTTCGAAATTTGGGTGATGTATCCCCTTCAATATCGAGTTATAATCAAATGTTAACACGCTAGCCACTGGTGGTTTGGTAGGGACATTTAACTGTATACATCCAACTGTTTCACATGACATGACAAAATACAAATAGATTGTCACTTACAGCTCTTGAGGCAGATCTGGGCAGTTCATGTGTGGATTGTAGTGTCTCGATGACATACAAGTCCTTGCTGCTGCATTTCCACATTAGCCCATCCGAATCGGCCAGGTAACGCAGGAAGAACAGTTTGAACAGAAATTCATGCAGTCCTTTCTGTACCTGAATAACATAAATAGCAAGCATATAAAGCACCTGAAACAGAAAAATATCAACATTTTCAATATCTTAACAATACCAAGTATCCTTACTGAGGATGTGACATCAAAATGAAAGACTTTGTGTTCCTTCTTCTCTGGTGTGTCAAACAAGGACCGAAGAATGATATGCTCATCAACCTTGGGCTCAATTAAGCGAATGCATTTGTGGAATGTGGTTCCTATTCTCATGGTTCCCTCCAGTTTATCATACAACCTTTGTATGTACAGAGATTTTCCTGCAGATAAATAAAAACTTTGATTCAGTTCTACAAAGACTTAGGTCAAATGTATGGATGGGCATTGAAGAATTTCTGGTTGAAAACTTATAGTAATATTGTGAGTATGAACACATTAGTGTTCATCAAATTCAACACGTGAAAATACTGAATAGCAAATAATTTTAGGATAAAAAAAAATCACTTACAAAATGTAAAGTGACAAAACTCAATAAGTTATACTCACCAACTCCAGCCCTCTTGGAAGACACAATCCCAACAAAGTGTCTACCTTTGAACACAGATGCAGCACTGGCCTGGTGTGAGGGGACAGTGTAGTGCCTCGACAGGTATTTCTGTATCCGTCCAGGAGACTCCTGAGGCACAATGTCCCGTTTGAAGTGACTGAAGGCAGAGGGAATGTAGTTGTGCTCTTTTTCTGCGCTGCAGATGATCACCAGCCTATAGCTGCTCCGAAAGCATGAACTCAGTTTCTGAAAGAACTTCTCCACTGCATAGCTCACCTCATAGCTCAACTGGTCTGCGAAGAGCAGGGTATAGATCTTCTCACCCATGTAGCCCGGTGTGAGACATCGTCTGAAGAAAAGCTCCACCTGTTCATACGACGTGACAGGGGTACACAGGAGGACTTCATCGTAGGTAGGCAGCTGCTCATCATCACTGGTCATATACAAGCAGATGCTTGCAGTCAATATTTTATCATGTGGGCAGATTATAAGATTAGGTTGACCAGTGAAGAAGCCTTTTGGGAGCGTTCTACTGACTGTATTCTCACTTGTTTCTAAAAGCTCCTCTTCCTCCTCTTGTTCCTGGTTCTGTTTGTTGGCCAACACCTCTAGCAGACTGCCTAGGCTTCTGATGTCTAAAGAGTACTGGATAATGCTCCTCATGTCTTTCATGTAAGCATCCCAGACCAGATCCAGTTTTCGTAAACCAACAGACTGGTATACAACACTCTGCAGAACATCAATGGCACATGTTCTCTCACCAGCAAAAGAGGAATCTAAGTTTTCCATGTCACTTTGAAGTTCAATAAAAGTCTGACAACTGGTGTCTTCCTCTTGCCCAGCTGTATTCATGGCATGGTTCTGATAAGTCATCCATGACTCCCACACTTCTGACACAGAGCAGTCAGGTTTGATGAAAGAGAGCATCATCAAGACCTTTTCCTCCAATTTCTTGTTCAGATTCTTCTTGGTCAAAACATCACAAAGGTAGACTATCTGCTCTGCTGTATAATAGTTGAGGTAATAGTGCTGAGATCTCTGTTTGTCCATGAATTTGTTCCAGTCATCCAAACACATCTCTATCTTCCTGCACAGGTCTGTAAGCTGTTCAACTGCATTGCCCTCCACCATGATCTTTCGTAGGTTGTTGCCAAGGTTGAAGTCCATTATGATACCAGTGTCACTTTCCATACTGCAGTGAATCTTGGCCTCCCAAACCCTAAAAAGTGGGTTCCCAGCAGCATAAAGATCTACAAATGCTACAGCTAGCCTCTGGACACTGTCAAAAACCTGAGAAGAGAAGATGGCAATTTGGTGTCTAAAAATTCAGTTCAGTTTCTGCACATGAAACATAAGATTACTTGCATAACCCCGGTTCTCTGATATTATGAGTGAGATATCTCACATGGGAGGTTTCGCTAGGAACACCTACTCTCCGAAGAACCTAGCAAAAGCATCTGGCAGGTAGAGGTAGAGTGCGAATCAGGTGAGCCCCTCACCTTCCTTAAAAGGAGCCACTCTTCAGCCCTCTGGTTATTCTCAAGCATGCGTTTCTTCCTTGCACTCTTGCAAGCAGGGGAATGCGGTGTGATATATCACTCATAATATCAGAGAACCAGGGTTACGCGAGTAACCTTAAGTTCTCTTTCAATTATTTGTTTCTATATTTCACATCTGGGGATATAGCCAACTCCCATATCGCAAAGACATGCTCTCCATAGGCCCAACATCAGCAACCCTCAGAGCCCCGAAATCGAGGGAGTATGCACCAGGAAGGTGCAGAAACAACCCATTGGGGGAAAGATCTCATAGCCTCATTAACTGACGGTTGTAAAGAGCTCACTCCCAAAGCAGACAGTGGCCCAGCTGAATGAACCAATCGCAGTAAAAATGGGAACAAGGACAAGCTGAAGCTTTGTGGTCTCAGGAGTACCAGATAACTGTCTGGGGCTCTTACGCCGGGTGAGCACGCCATAGCAGTCAGAGGCAAAAGGGCCATAGGGCCACAGTGGATGGCGATAGACAGATTGCTGTCCTGCTCCGTGTTTCGGTGAGACCAGAGCGGGAGGGCTGGAATGCTGACTTCTGCCCCTGGCTGAAAACCTGAGAAGGCGCCGGTGGGAGAGCCTGAGGGAGAGAGGCACTTGGGGGGAACAAAAAGTGCATCTCCTTCGTTTTCCCACGTGAGCATGGTCACTAAAATGAGCTTCTGCACAGATAACAGCCATGGCTTCCCACTGCTACCAAAGTCGGATTGGGGAAGGAGTAGAAAACATTAAGCCCGAAGAGAGAGGGTAGGTTAGAGAGCCATATGCCTATGCTCCTCAGCTGCCAGGGCTGCGCCCTAGGTTGGTCGACCCTTCTTACCTCACTTAGGAAGGGTAGAGAGGCGGATCCTTGCTGCAGCTGCAGGTTTGGCCCAGTTTAGGGCCCTAGACCGAGTCTTGGCAGACTGCTGCCTCACCAAGGACTTCAGTCCCCCAAGGCCAGCTTGTTGCCCCCTCCCAGCTGTGAGGCTTCGGCGAGATGATTATAATCACAGTCGCGTATATCCCCCCTCAAGCTAACACATCGAAGGCTCTGAAAGAACTTCATTGGACTCTATGTAAACTGGAAACCACATATCCTGAGGCTGCATTTATTGTAGCTGGGTATTTTAACAAGGCTAATCTGAAAACAAGGCTCCCTAAATTTTATCAGCATATCGAATGTGCGACCCGGGCCGGGAAAATCCTGGATCATTGTTATTCTAACTTCCACGACGCATACAAAGCCATTCCCCGCCCCCCTTTTGGCAAATCTGACCACGACTCCATTTCGTTGCTCCCAGCCTATAGACAGAAACTAAAACAGGAAACGCCCGTGCTCAGGTCTGTTCAACGCTGGTCTGACCAATCTGAGTCCACGCTTCAAGATTGCTTCAATCACGTGGACTGGGATATGTTCCACAGAGCGTCGGACAATAACATTGATGAATACGCTGATTCGGTGAGCGAGTTTATTAGCAAGTGCATCGGTGATGTTGTACCCACAGCGACTATTAAAACCTTCCACAACCAGAAACCGTGGATTGATGGCAGCATTCGCGCAAAACTGAAAGCGCGGACCACTGCTTTTAATCAGGGTAAGGCGACCGGAAACATAACTGAATACAACAGTGTAGCTATTCCCTCCGCAAGACAATCAAACAAGCTAAGCGTCAGTATAGAGACAAAGTAAAGTCACAATTCAACGGCTCTGACACGAGAGGTATGTGGCAGGGTCTACAGTCAATCACGGACTACAAAAAAAAAAACAGCTTCGTCGCGGACCATGATGTCTTGCTCCCAGACAAACTAAACAACTTCTTTGCTCGCTTTGAGGACAATACAGTGACACCGACATGGCCCGCTACCAAAACCTGCGGGCTCTCCTTCACCGCAGCCAAGTAAAACATTTAAATGTGTTAACCCTCGCAAGGCTGCCGGCCCAGATGGCATCCCTGGCCGCGTCCTCAGAGCATGCGCAGACCAGCTGTCTGGTGTGTTTACGGACATATTCAATCAATCCTTATCCCAGTCTGCTGTTCCCACATGCTTCAAGAGGGCCACCATTGCTCCTGTTCGCAAGAAAGGTAAGGTAAATGAGCTAAATGACTATCGCCCCGTAGCACTCACTTCCGTCATCATGAAGTGCTTTGAGAGACTAGTCAAGGATCATTTCACCTCCATCCTACCTGACACCCTAGACCCACTCCAATTTACTTACCGTCCCAATAAGTCCACAGACGACGCAATCACAATCACACTGCCCTAACCCATCTGGACATGAGGAATACCTATGTAAGAATGCTGTTCATCGACTAAAGCTCAGCATTTAACACCATAGTACCCTCCAAACTCGTCATTAACCTCAAGACCCTAGGTCTCGACCCCGCCCTATGCAATTGGGTCCTGGACTTCCTGACGGGCCGCCCCCAGGTGGGGAGGGTAGGAAACAACATCTCCACCCTGCTGATCCTCAACACTGGGGCCCCACAAGGGTGCGTCCTCAGCCCTCTCCTGTACTCCCTGTTCACCCATGACTACATGGCCAAGCACGCCTCCAACTCAATCATCAAGTTTGCAGACGACACTACAGTGGTAGGCTTCATTACCAACAACGACGTGACGGCCTACAGGGAGGAGGTGAGGGCCCTCGAAGTGTGGTGTCAGGAAAATAATCTCTCACTCAACGTCAACAAAACAAAGGAGATGATCGTGGACTTCAGGATACAGCAGAGGGAGCACCCCCCTATCCACATCGACGGGACAGTAGTGGAGAAGGTGGAACGTTTTAAGTTCCTCGGCGTACACATCACGGACAAACTGAAATGCTCCACCTACACAGAGCGTGGTGAAGAAGGCGCAACAGCGCCTCTTCAACCTCAGGAGGCTGAAGAAATTTGGCTTGTCACCGAAAACAATCACAAACTTCTACAGATGCACAATCGAGAGCATCCTGTCGGGCTGTATCACCGCCTGGTACGGCAACTGCTCCGCCCACAACCGTAAGGCTCTCCAGAGGGTAGTGAGGTCCGCACAATGCATCACCGGGGTAAACTACCTGCCCTCCAGGACACTTACACCACTTGATGTCACAGGAAGGCCAAAAAGATCATCAAGGACAACAACAACCGAGCTACTGCCTGTTCACCCCGCTATCATACAGAAGGCGAGGTCAGTACAGGTGCATCAAAGCTGGGACCGAGAGACTGAAAAACAGCTTCTATCTCAAGGCCATCAGACTGATAAACAGCCATCACTAACATTGAGTGGCTGCTGCCAACATACTGACTCAAATCTCTAGCCCCTTTAATAATAAAAAATGGGATGTAATAAATGTATCACTAGCCACTCTAAACAATGCCACTTTATATAATGTTTACATATCCTACATTACTCATCTCATATGTATATACTGTACTCTATACCATCTACTGCATCTTGCCTATGCCATTCGGCCATCGACTCAAATCGCTAGCCACTTTAATAATAAAAAATTGGATGTAATAAACGTATCACTAGCCACTTTAAACGATGCCACTTTATATAATGTTTACATATCCTACATTACTCATCTCATATGTATATACTGTACTCTATACCATCTACTGCATCTTGCCTATGCCGTTTGGCCATCGCTCATCCATATATTTATATGTACATACTCGTATTCATTCCTTTACACTTGTGTGTATAAGGTAGTTGTTGTGAAATTGTTAGATTACTTGTTAGATACTACTGCATGGTCGGAACTAGAAGCACAAGCATTTCGCTACACTCACATTAACATCTGCTAACCATGTGTATGTGACAAGTAAAATTTGATTTGATTTATTGAAGCAACATCTCAAGACATCAGTCAAGAAGTTAAAGCTTGGTCGCAAATGGGTCTTCCAAATGGACAATGACCCCAAGCATACTTCCAAAGTTGTGGCAAAATGGCTTAAGGACAACAAAGTCAAGGTATTGGAGTGGCCATCACAAAGCCCTGACCTCAATCCCATAGAACATTTGTGGGAAGAACTGAAAAAGCGTGTGCGAGCAAGGAGGCCTACAAACCTGACTCAGTTACACCAGCTCTGTCAGGAGGAATGGGCCAAAATTCACCAAACTTATTGTGGGAAGATTGTGGAAGGCTACCCGAAACGTTTGACCCAAGTTAAACAATTTAAAGGCAATGCTACCAAATACTAATTGAGTATATCTAAACTTCTGACCCACTGGGAATGTGATGAAAGAAATAAAACCTGAAATAAATCACACACTAGTATTATTCTGACATTTCACATTCTTAAAATAAAGTGGTGATCCTAACTGACCTACTAGGATTAAATGTTAGGAATTGTGAAAAACTGAGTTTAAATGTATTTGGCTAAGGTGTATGTAAAGTCCGACTTCAACTGTAGGTCCTAAACCAATTTAGAACTGGACCGGAGAGGCCAACCCACCTCTCCAGTCTGTCCAGAAGGGCATCATGGTCAACAGTGTCGAATGCAGCACTTAAATCCAAGAGTACAAGGACAGAGAGCTGTTTGGCATCTGTGTTGGCTCAAAGATAATTTACCACTTTAACTAAGGCTGTCTCTGTGCTGTGGTGGGCCCTAAAACCAGATTGGAATTTTTCAAAAAGACAGTCACTTGTCACTTCAAAAATCATTTAGCTGTTTGAAAACCAAGGTTGGTGATTGGCCAGAAATTTCTAAGAGTGGAAAAATCTAGATTACCTTTCTTCAAAAGGTGTTTCACCATAGCAGTTTTTAGTGCAGTGGGGAAAGTGCCTGTGAACAGGGAGTGATTAACAATAGCTTGCACTTCTTCAGATATGCAACTAAAAACTGTTTTGAAGAAGGTGGTGGGGATAGGATTGAGAAGGCAGGTAGAAGGCTTAAGTTGTGATATCACTTTCCTGAGCATGTCTGTATCAACCAGGGAAAATAAATTCATAGTGCCTTTGCATGGTAGGCTAGGGTACATATCATCAAACTTCTTATCAGGTCTTGCTTGACTGATTCCCAGCCTAATGTTTGTTATCTTATCTCTGAAATTTGTGGGGGTAGGAATTATCAGGAAGAGCACCAGAAGAGCACTCTCAAATTATTGTGAAGTTAGAAAAATGAGCCGTCTGGCCTTTCTAATTGCGTTGTTATATATGCCAAGTTGCTCTCTCAGAATATCATAATGGACTGGCAAATTTGACTCTCTCCACATCCACTCTGCAATTTCTCTTTCATTTTTTGTTTCCTCATTCATCCAAGGGGCTCTCCCTTTGGATGTGGCCTTTTTCAACTTTACTGGAGCTATGGCATCAATGTTTGCCCTTAATTTGCTATTAAAGTTATCAACTAAATCATCACAAGAGGAAGGAAGAATAGATGATGGAGTATTGTTCATACACTCAAAATCTGTAGCAAATTCAGAGGTAAGATAGTGATTTTTAACAATGCGTTCAGTATTACTCTGTGCTATGGGCAACAAGGTAGTAAAAAATCCCCAGTGGTGATCAGATAAAGCAACATCAACAATAGAGGATATGTCAACACAAAGCCCCTTGGTAATAATCAGGTCCAGAGTATGGCCGCAGTTGTGGGTGGGTGCAGTAACATGTTGGATAAAGTCCATAGATCTCAAAAGATTCAGAAATGCAATGGTCTTGGAGTCAGTCTCTTTGTGAACATGAATATCAACACTATGATTGTATCATAGTTCTCAAGGACAATAGTTCAGAGAAATCAGTAAAGAAAACGGGGCAGTGCTCAGGGTTATGGCCAGCACTATTGGCTGACATATAAAGGGGAAAGGGGGATACCTAGTCAGTTGTACAACTGAATGCATTCAACTGAAATGTGTCTTCCGCATTTAACCCAACACCTCTGAATCAGAGAGGTGCAGCGGGCTGCCTTAATTGACATCCACATCATCGGCACACAAGAAACAGTGGAACTGGGGAACTGCCTTGCTCAGGGTCAGAACGACAGATTTTTACCTCGTCAGCTCAAGGATTCAATCCAGCAACCTTTCGGTTACTGGCCCAACGCTCAACCACTAGGCTACCTGCCGCCAACAGTATATCATGACTGCTCAAAAGACCCAAAGTCACCAAATGAAATGTCCTTACAGCTTAGAGCATTAGTAAAACTAGAGGCTGTCCCCACCCTTTATCCCTTTTCTGATAGAGTATGAAAAGCTGTAGTCCAGGGGGGAGGCTTCAATAAGAGTGGCACTATAGCCTGAAGACAGCCATGTTTCAGTGAGAAACATGCAATCAACTTTGCACTCAGTAATGAGGTCATTCACAAGAAAGGTTTTACTAGTGATTGCTCTAACATTTAAAGTGGCATATTCAATGTGTGGACATCTTCCTGGGGCATCTGCCTAGAGGTAACCAATGGAATAACATCCAAATTATTACCGTTACAGTCTTCTGACAGTCTCCAATCTATCAAAATGGTAGGAGATGACAGTTTGTATAAACTCACTAGAAGGCAGAGTTAAAAGGAACATAAATTAGGTTACTCACAATAACCATAGTGCCATTTGTGGTTTCCATGTCCTCTGTTGCTTATTCTGACAGGGAGAACTGGAGCACTACCAGACCCTGTCCGTCAATCTCTAAAACAGTTAGCAATGTTGCTGGAAATAATCCTGGAACACTGCGGTTAGGGTGAATCCTGTCTCTTTTAAAAAGTGCTGGTTGTTCCCAAAGGAAATCAGAGTTGTCACAAAAAGAGACATTCCTGTCGTTGCAAAGTTTCTTCACGTACTCGTTCAGGGCAAAGAGTCGGCTGAAACGTTCCCGACCCCTTTCGGTAGCACGGGAGGGAGCCAGAGATAATTATTCTCTTACCTGTGCTAGCGAGGTTCTTTAAAAAAATGTTTGTAGTCCTCCCCCAGATCGGCTAAAACGAAGGTCGTTAAAACTTAGAGTGGCAAGATAATTCCAAAGTGTTCACATAATTTATCTGTATTTCTGCATAAACTGGTCATAAAATTAGATCTGATCTTCACAACAACAACAGACAAACATAGTCCGCTTAAACTAATAACACACAAATGATTGTATTTTTCTTGTCTACATAATTTAAACATTCACAGTGTAGGTTGGAAAAAGTATGTGAGGCTAATGACTTCTCCAAAAGCTAATTGGAGTCAGGAGTCAGCTAACCTGGAGTACAATCATTGAGACAAGATTGGAGATGTTGGTAAAAGCTGCCCTGCCCTCTAAAAAACACTCACAAATTTGAGTTTGCTATTCACAAGAAGCATTGCCTGATGTGAACCATGCCTCAAACAAAAGAGATCCCAGAAGACCCCAGATTAAGAATTGTTGACTTGCTTAAAGCTGGAAAGGGTTACAAAAGTATCTATAAAAGCCTCGATGTTCATCAGTCCACGGTAAGACAAATTGTCTAAAAATTGAGAAAGTTCAGCACTGTTGCTGCTCTCCCTAGGAGTGGCCGTCCTGCAAAGATGACTGCAAGAGCACAGCGCAGAATGCTCAATGAGGTTAAGAAGAATCCTAGTGCTAGCTAAAGACTTCTGGGGACAGACGAAACTAAAGTTGAGTTGTTTGGAAGGAACACACAACAATATGTGTGGAGAAAAAATGGCACAGCAGACCAACATGAAAACCTCATCCCAACTGTAAACTATGGTGGAGGAAGCATCATGGTTTGGGGCTGCTTTGCTGACTCAGGGCCTGGACAGCTTGCTATCATCGACAGAAAAATGTATTCCCAAGTTTATCAAGACATTTTGCAGGAGGATGTAAGGCTGTCCGCCAATTGAAGCTCAACAGAAGTTGGGTGATGCAACAGGACAACGACCCAAGACAGAAGTAAATCAACAACAGAATGGCTTCAACAGAAGACAAAAACACCTTCTGGAGTGGCCCAGTCAGAGTCCTGACCTTAACCCGATTGAGATGCTGTGGCATGACCTCAAGAGAGCGGTTCACACCAGACATCCCAAGAATATTGCTGAACTGAAACAGTTTTTGTAACGAGGAATGGTCCAAAATTCCTCCTGACCGTTGTGCAGGTCTGATCCACAACTACAGAAAACATTTGGTTGAGGTTATTGATGCCAAAGGAGGGTCAACCAGTTATTAAATCCTGCACTGTGAATGTTTACACTATGTGTGCAATAAAGACATGCAAATATATAATTGTTTGTGTGTTATTTGTTTAAGCAGACTGTGTTTGTCTTTTGTTGTGACTTAGTTGAAGATCAGATCAAATTTTATGACCAATTTATGCACTAGTCCAGGTAATTCCAAAGGGTTCACATACTTGTTCTTGCCACTGTATGTTAGTGACGATGGTGTCTATTGGAGTAGTTGGCCAGAACCGTGGGCAGGAGAGAGTTGATGTCATGGACACTGGCACATTGGTGACAGTGGACCTACAGATATTTAAGCAAATGTAAGCCTCCACATCAGACCTGCCCTTGTCAGCAGTTTGCAGTGCTCACAGGACTCAGGGTCATCGAGCCCATCTTGTTCCTTACCCAAGCTATTGATGCATAGAGGGAGGGATTGTTTTCTTGCAATCATGGAACCCCAAGCACAAGAGCTCATGTTTGAAAAAGATGTTGCGCAACAACTCGCTGCCTTCCTGAAGACAAACAATGTATACTGTCTGTAAACAATTGTTGGAAAAATGACTTGTGTCATGCACAAAGTAGATGTCCTAACCGACTCGCCAAAACTATAGTTTGTTAACAAGAAATTTGTGGAGTGGTTGAAAAACAAGTTTTAATGACTCCAACCTAAGTGTATGTTAACTTCCGACTTCAACTGTAGATTAAACTAGATGAGAAAAGGGAGCTAGCAATGCTACCGTGTTGCTGGTAGGGTATGCTAGTGAGGTTAGCTTGCCTCTCAGCAGACTAGATAAGTCAGCCTCACAACATGGGCTTACCGAGTCTCAATAGCTAGCCATGAAGCTATCCACATAGACTGAGAAGTAGAAAAGGAATTTCTACACAAAACAAAAAACCTTTCAGGTCAGTACACAATATCGACAGCGATATCCTTCACTGTTCACTTGTGAGCAGTTCAGCAGGAAAACAGGGATCCAGTCGATCTGAGGAGAGCATGATAGATTACTCAGTAAGATTACTTGTTAGATACTACTGCATGGTCGGAACTAGAAGCACAAGCATCTCGCTACACTCGCATTAACATCTGCTAACCATGTGTATGTGACAAATAAAATTTGATTTGATTTGTAAAGCTCTTCGTGAGGAAGAGAAGCGAGAGTAACCAGAGGGCGGGAGAATGTCCACTTTTAAGGAAGGTGAGGGACTCACCTCATTTGCCACTACCTGTCTGTCTCCATTAGATGCTTTTGATAGGTTATTTCGAGAGTAGGTGATCCTAGTGAATCCTGACATGCGAGATATCTAAATTAATAACTGAAAGAGAACCATATTTTTTCTAATATGTCAACGCATGTCGTGAGGAGTCTGTGGTAGCATGATAATCCAATTAATAAAAATTCAGTAAATTATCATTACAGGTTTGTGATGGTTCTCTTGGTGTCCAATCACCTTACCTCAGTAAAGTGATCCACCTCACTCTGGCTTTGCTCCCCCTTTCCAGACATCAGCATGAGCTTGTTTTGCAGATCTCTCAGGTCTTCTGAGGAGTAGTTGCGCATCTGACCTTCCTCTTGCTGGTCTGGAATCTGTAGCTTCAGGGAAGTGTCTAAACTCAGCTAAAAGAGAAAACAATGGACAAGATCCAATACACAACATGTCAATCTACCGCTGCAGGTATTCAGGAGAGTACTTACAGATATTTGTCAATGGCAAATATAAATTGAAGACATTGTATGAGTACAAATATAGACATTGACTCCATAATGACGATCTTTAAACAAACTAATGTAAAATAATCATTAAATTGTCTCTAAAAACATAAACCTTCCATTTTTATTGAACAGACCTTCTTCTGGTTATGTGCACCAATAATATAGATGCCTCTTGTGTTGATGGACGTGGCCAGAGAAAGAGAAGAGAGTTCCACAGACCCATGGCTGTTTTTCACAGTTTTCAGCCACTCCAAATGGCGTGCAGTATCCCGCTACAATCAGGGAGGAAACAATAATAGAATGCAGTTTAAAACATGAGTTCCAAGTTCCAAACCCATTGGCATGCTAAGATCGTGAAAGATTATATCATTTAGATGTGTATGTATTCAGGCCAGTAAATGCTGCTCTGCAAATCAAACACTTCTGAAAATCCACTCCGCATTTAATCAAATAGCGGCCTTAGTCTTTCTGGTTTGACAAGCTTTCCCCAAATATTAAATGTGCCATAATTGTCAGAACATCTTACCAGTTTATTTGGTATGTTGCTGTCACTTCCAAGCGCCCTCCATAGTTTTGTCATAGCCTCTTTGAAGGCATTAAAGTCAGCATCTTCTGGTAACCCATACAGCATGGAGGAGTAACCAAGAACAGCATCGTGGAAACAGGCTACACGGTCCACATCCAAGTCGTTCTCTCCAGCAGAGATGGAGGCCAGGTCGACAAACACTTTCAGCTCATTGATATCTGCAACGGCAAAACATGAAACATTTATCCCTTTTTCCATGTAAACACTGTTTGAATTAGTAATGGCAAACTAACTAGTTGGCTACTACTGGTGTTGCTCTTTCTGTCTTGATACGACCTCACCTTCAAGAGCTTCTTTGACCCATTTCACAAAGTTCCCCCAAAGGCCAAGCTCCTGAAGACACCGTCTGCGAGGTTCTGTGATGTCCTCAAGAACCTTTTTAGTCTCCATCAAATTGTCATCAATGTGATTCAGACTCTTCTCCTTAAAGTCTGCATTACTCTGGAAACATCGTAATATCTATAAATATACAGTAGTCACCTATTGCTGGGAAAGATGCATAGATTGAACACGTGTGGACTATTTGCACATTTTCCTTACTCACCACATCCAGCAAACTCTGTAGCACTTTGAAGTCCCCTTGAGGACAGATTGTCTCTCTGACATCCATAATGACCTTGGCTGAATCCAATGCTAGATGAAGGTCATGGTACTGTTGGATCTGCTCGCTCCGCCTCCTGATCCATTTTTGATCATCAGACAAGTTTATTCTGCACATGATCTCCAGATCCTTTTTTATCTCTACAGACTTGTCTTTGTATTCTTTAAAGATGCTATCCACCTCCTCCAATGATAAAGTGCCAGATTTCAAACTCTCATAGATCCTCTTGTAATTATCGTAGCAAACCTGGAATATTTTGCTGTGGATCACATCGAGAGTGTACACTTCTGTCTCCCTCTCAGGCTGCTCTATCTTGTCACTGTCAATATGGTTGTGGGAAAGTTCTTTCGCTTGATTCTCCAAGCACATAGCAAAAATGAAGCTTTTCCTGATTTCATTTAGTTCAAATGCCATCTGCCTGGTGGAATTACAGAGGTTAAAGTATGTGACCACCCCAGTTACATCAGAGGTGCGCCCGTCAAGTCTGTGAACTTCCATGAATTCATCCAGCGTCATCTGATCTATGTTCTCTTGGTTTTTGAGCTCCAGCTCTTTCACGTCGACTGTGGATTAATATGGCATCAATGAGAACCATGACCAAGGCTGTTACATCATGCAGTCATACATTAACAAATATTTGATAAACAGTACCAATAACATAAGCTTTAATGTATACCCTTATCAAATATAATTTAACTCACCTTTCAGATGCTCCTGGAGTCGGAGACAAATTATAACTAGGCCCTCAACAATCTTCTTGTCACTGTACACAGCCTCCATTTCATCTTCTCTAAATCTCAGTAATCTGTTCATAGCGGTGTCGTCCTTACAACGACCATCTTCACACAGGCCATCTGTAAAAAAAAATATTATAAAAAACAAAAGACGATACTTTGAGCTCATTGTGGTTCTATTGAAGTGTAACCAGGACACCCTCCCCAGATCTGGACTTTTCCAAAGTGTTGGTCTCGGTTTTGAGGAATAACCTCAGATCGAAATAAAAGTCCCTTTTTGGCATTGCTAGCAAGCACGCATACTTAGCTATATACTGTGCATTCAGAAAGTTGTTAGACCCCTTGACTCCACATTTTGTTATGTTACAGCCTTATTCTAAAATGAATTAAATTATTTTTTTCCCTCATCAATCTATACACAATACCCCATAATGACAGAGCAAAAACAGGTTTGTAGACATTTTCCCAAATGTATAAAAAAAAAAACTGAAATATCACATTTACATTGGTATTCAGACCCTTTACTCAGTATTTTGTTGAAGTACCTTTGGCAGCGATTAAAGCCTAGAGTATTCTTGGGTATGACTCTACAAGCTTGGCACACCTGTATTTGGGGATATTCTCCCATTATTTTCTACATGTCCTCTCAAGCTGTCAGGTTGGATGGGGAGCGTCGCTGCACATCTATTTTCAGGTCTCTCCGGTTCGATTGGGTTCAAGTGCGGGCTCTGGCTGGGCCACTTAAGGACATTCATAGACTTGTCACGAAGCCACTCCTGCATTGTTTTGGCTGTGTGCTTAGGGTTGTTGCCATATTAGAAGGTGAACCTTCACCCCAGTCTGAGGTCCTGAGCACTCTGGAACAGGTTTTCATCAAGGATCTCTCTGTACTTCGCTCCGTTCATCTTTCCCTCGATCCTGACTAGTCTCCCAGTACCTGCCGCTGAAAAACATCCTCACAGCATGATGCTGCCACCCCCATGCTTCACCGTAGGGATGGTGCCAGGTTTCCTCCAGACATGACACTTTGCATTCAGGCCAAAGAGTTCAATCTTGGTTTTTGGCAAACTCCAAGCGGGCTGTCACGTGCCTTTTACTGAGGAGTGGCTTCCGTCTGGCCACTCTACCAGCACTGCAGATATGGGAAAGGGGAATACCTAGTCAGTTGTACAACTGAATGCATTCAATTGAAATGTGTCTTCTGCATTTAACCCAACCCCTCTGAATCAGAGAGATGTGGAGGGCTGCCTTAATCGACATCCACATCTTCAGCGCCCAGGGAACAGTGGATTAACTGCCTTGCTCAGGGGCAGAACGACAGATACTCGCCCAGTGCTCTAACTAACCACTAGGCTACCTGCCGCCCCATATGGTTGTCCTTCTGGAAGGTTCTCCCATCTCCACAGAGGAACTCTGGAGCTCTGTCAGAGTGACCATTGGGTTCTTGGTCACCTCCCTGACCAAGGCCCTTCTCCCCTGATTGCTCAGTTTGGCCAGGTGGCCAGCTCTAGGAATAGTCTTGCTGGTTCCAAACTTCTTCCATTTAAGAATGATGGAGGCCACTGTGTTCATGGGGACCTTTAATGCTGCAGACATTATTTGGTACCCTTCCCCAGATCTGTGCCTCAACATAATCCTGTCTCGGAGCTCTACGGACAATTCCTTCGACCTCATGGCTTGGTTTTTGCTCTGACATGCACTGTCAGCTGTGGGATCTTATATCCAGTTGTAGAAACATCTCAAGGATGATCAATGGAAACAGGATGCTCAATTTCGAGTCTTATAGCAAAGGTTCTGAATTCTTATGCAAATAAGGTATTTCTGTTTTTATTTCTAATACATTTGCAAAAATGTCTATAAACCTGTTTCTGCTTTGTCATTGTGGTTTATTGTGTGTAGATTGATGAGGAAAAACATTTATTTAATCTATTTTAGAATAAGGCTGTAAAGTAACAAAATGTGGAAAAAGTAATGGGGTCTGAATACTTTCCGAATGCACTGTATATGCAAGAGTTGCCGGAAAATCCTTTAGGGGACTTGTTTTGATGTAATGTAAAGTGATGAAGACCTGAAACCAAACTAAGACCAAAATCTTTGAAAAAGTCTGTTTTATAATACTATGAATATGTTGCCTGTAATTTGGACCTTAAACAGAACCAACCTCCCAATAACCCAGCAGATTAACTCTTTATTGGATTTCATGAAACTATCAATATGGGGAGGCTTTCCTAGCTACTACAGTAGGATTAAAGCAATATTTACTTAAATGTCTTAATTTGGTATATTTTTATGACAATCACCTATCTTCAAAAGCTCAATGAATGTTGTTCTCCTTGAGAGGACTTTACTGAGTGTCTTCATCTGGATGTTGCCTTTGATTACTTTATCTGAGACAGAACTGAACGCAGAGCTTGCCACAACCATCTGCTCTTTAGCATCGTCTGACAAATAGTCAATCATTTTCAGATTTCCACCTGTAATAAAAACATATTTAGTGGGTTTAAGTGGACATTTTGAAAAAGCACACAAATGTAAATACACTACATGACCAAACATATGTGGACACCTGCTCGTCAAACATCTCATTCCAAAATCATGGGTATTAATATGGAGTTGGTACCCCCATTGCTGATATAACAGCTTACACTCTTTCGGAAAGGCTTTCCACTAGATGTTGGAACATTGCTGCGGGGACTTGCTTCCATTCATCCACAAGAGCATTAGTGAGGTCAGGCACTGATGTTGGGCGATTAGGCCTGGCTCTCAGTCGGTGTTCCAATTCATCCCAAAGGTGTTCGATAGAGTTGAGATCAGACCTCTGTGCAGGCCAGTCAAGTTATTCCACACTGATCTCAACAAAACATTTTAATAATTTTTTTTACCCCTTTTTCATGGTATCCAATTGTTAGTGACAGTCTTGTCTCATCGCTGCAACTCCCGTACGGACTCGGGAGAGGCAAAGGTCGAGAGCCGTGCGTCCTCCGAAACACAACCCAACCAAGCCGCACTGACACAATGCCCACCTAAACCGGATGGCCAGCCGCACCAATGTGTCGGAGGAAACACCTTACACCTGGCCACCGTGTCAGCGTGCACTGCGCCCAGCCCACCACAGGAGTCACTAGTACACGATGGGACAAGGACATCCCTACCGGCCAAAACCTCCCCTAACCCGGACAACGCTGGGACAATTGTACACTGCCCCATGGGTCTCCTGGTCGTGGCCGGCTGCAACAGAGCTTTGACTCGAACGTAGAATCTCTAGTGGCACAGCTAGCACTGCGATGCAGTGCCTTAGACCACCGCGACCACTGCGCCACTCTGGAGGTCCTCAACAAAACATTTCAAGATGGACCTCGCTTTGTGCATGGGGGCATTGGCATGCTGAAACAGGAAAGGGCCTTCCCCAAACTGTTGCCACAAAGTTGGAAGCACCGAATCGTCATTGTATGCTATAGCGTTAAGATTTTCCTGCACTGGAACTAAGAGGCCTAGCCCGAACCATGAAAAACAGCCCCAAACCATTACTCCTCCTCCACCAAACTTTACCGTTGCCACTATGCATTGGGGCAGGTAGCATTCTCCTGGCATCTGCCAAACCCAGATTCGTCCAGATGGTGAAGCGTGATTCATCACTCCAGAGAACGTGGTTCTACTGCTCCAGAGTCCAATGGCGGAACTCTCAGGCTTATGTGCATCTACTCGCCCATGGAAACCCATTTCATGAAGCTCCCGACGAACAGTTCTTGTGCTGATGTTGCTTCCAGAGGCAGTTTGGGACTCGGTAGTAAGTGTTGCAACCACGGACAGACGATTTTTACGCGCTACAACACTCAGTGGTCCCGTTCTGTGAGCTTGTGTGGCCTACGACTTCACGGCTGAGGCGTTGTTGCTCCTAGACATTTCCACTTCACAATAACAGCACTTAGAGTTGACCAGGGCAGCTCCAGCAGGGCAGACATTTGACAAACTGACTTGTTGGAAAGGTGGCATCCTATGAGGGTGCCATGTTGAAAGTCACTGAGCTCTCCAGTAAGGCCATTCTACTGCCAATGTTTGTCTATGGAGATCGCATGGCTGTGTGCTTGATTTTATACACCTGTCAGCAACGGGTGTGGCTGAAATAGCCAAATCCACTAATTTGAAGGGATGTCCACATACTTTTTGTAGATACAATATAGCGTAGCTCTCAAGGAAAAGTTTGAAGTGACAGTTTTACATTTAATAGCTATTGTATATACAGTTTTCCAGATACAACTGTGGTGAAAATTCCCACCCAATGTTAGCCTTTATTGTATGTGGAATCTGTTGTGGAAATGGTTAGAGTAGTGGAATTTCTTGAGAAAATTCACCTTGGACTTGAAAGACACTTTTGGCGATGGACCAGTTGAGAAGATGTTCCACTATACACTCCTCCCCTTCCAGGTATTCTCCGTTGCCAGTTTTGGGCCAGGATTTCATCACAATAGTAGACATTAGCCTCTCAAACTTGCTAAAGTCAAGTTTTTTCAACCGTTCAAAGAGAGCCTCCTGAGAGCTCCCCTGATCATATCAAATGAAAATAGGAGGAAAAAAAGTATTTGTTTGATCATTACTTCCCAACAAACTCAATGCACAGCCTAGCGATTAAGGTAGCCTAGCGATTAAGATAGCCTAGCGATTAAGGTAGCCTAGCGATTAAGGTAGCCTAGCAATTAAGGTAGCCTAGCGATTAAGAGCGTTGGGCCAGTAACCGAAAGGTCACTGGTTTGAATCCCCGAACTGACTAGGTGAAAAAAAAACATCTGTCGATGTGACCTTCATGAGCAAGGCACTTAACCCCAATTGATAATGTAAGTCGCTCTGGATAAGAGCGTCTGCTAATTGCCTAAAATGTACATTTCCAGACTGAAAGTGAAACTTTAATTTCTACTAGTTTTCAAAATAGTTTTAATTTGTCTTGCCTGACAAATGACTGTGGCTGCTTCCAAAGCGCATTTCTCCAAGGAGTTCTCCAAGAATGGCAGCGTCTTGCTCACTTCCTCAATGGTATTGATATATATTTCAATTTGATGCATGGACGTTTGCTGATGGCCATACGAAATATTAATGAATTATGTACATACATATATTTATTTTTAATTGATGAACTTGTAGATGTACCCCATATCTCACCTGTTTGAGTTTTCCTTCAAAATCATTCAAGAATGTATTTCTCCAGTATTGGGTGAATTCTTCTGAACCAATTTTAAGTGAGATCAGCTTGTTCCAGACCTACAGGAAAAGGTTTTCACCATACATCAAGTTTTCCTTTTATCAAACACTAGAATTCCAAATTATAAACTTTTCTGCAATAGTAATAATACATATATATTTTTTATATAAATTATTGAATTAGGTAAAACAAAAACTCTTACCTTAGTCTCACCCATGGATGTAAAATCAATGTAATTGAGATCTTTAACCAATTTGTTCTTGAATGTGATTCGCATCCATTCCTTCATGATGGTAATGGTCTCCTTTAACTTATCTTTGAACGTGTTTTCCAAAAGGTTATTTGTCACTTCCTTTGTCTACAAGAATAGTAATTCATAACAAAAATATTCAGACTCATCAAATATTAATCTCTTGGACAAATCACTCTTCATATTACAATTCAGTTCTGCCTGGCTTAACATTAAATCGGACTTGTAATGCTTAGCCAGACTGTATTGAAAATACATTCACACAATTTCTGCTTTAAGAACCACCATATTGATTCTTTCCTTCTAAAAAAACTATATAATTCAAGTTATGTACAGTATAGTTTTAGAGACATACAACTTCTACTCGAAAAATGACTTCTACCAGATTCAAATAGGTACATTAAAACATGAAATGCTTATTATTCTTTCAAGCAAGCCCATCTTGTTAACCATTTATTGCACAATATTGAATTATATATTTTTTATATGTGCAGCACATTTTGAGATTTACATCAGTTTGTACCACTGTATGTCCCACTGTATGTCCCACTGTGTGTACCACTGTATGTCCCACTGTGTGTACCACTGTATGTCCCACTGTGTGTACCACTGTATGTCCCACTGTGTGTACCACTGTATGTCCACCTGGAGTAAAGATCATGAGCTTCATTATTCATCTGCCTACTCTTTTCTTGATTGTCATGAGATTACAAAAATGAAAAAATATTTTTTTAGAGCAAAGGCACTGTAAAAGCAAAGGCAAAGATTGTGTTTGGATATACCTGGAGATGGAAGGCACCAGCTGTTTTTGCAATCAGACTGACAAGATCCAGGCAAACCAAAGGAATCTCATGGTCCAAATTACTGTTCATCTTCTTACAAATGGTCTCCAGAAGCCTCACAGCTGCTTTAAGGCAAAAGTCCCCATATCGGTCGTCATGGCTGAAAACAACATGCTGGTTAGTGATGGTGAACAAGCACTTAATGTCAACCTTGAAACATGTCATGGTGAGGAGCTGCAAGACTAGTCTGTGGGAAGTAACAGACAATTATCACTTCATGTATTTCAACTGAACTGACATCTACTCAGATGGAATTGAGAACAACTCTAAATATTGTGTTAGTTTTGAGACAGGTGTTACCTGTGCTGTTGTTCTGTAACTCTGCTGAAGAGATGTGACAACAAATCCTTCACAGCCTGTCAGTAAAAAGAATGGCAGATGGTATGACAGAATGGCATGAATCCATAACTGCTTCAGGATGCTGATTGTTTTTGTACAACATTTTTCAAAGGAGTACAAATAACAAATGTAAAAAACACACACACACATACACACACACATATATATATATATATATATATATATATATATATATAAATATATATATACATACACATATACATATATACAGTGGGGAAAAAAAGTATTTAGTCAGCCACCAATTGTGCAAGTTCTCTCACTTAAAAAGATGAGAGAGGCCTGTAATTTTCATCATAGGTACACTTCAACTATGACAGACAAAATGAAGAAAAAAAATCCAGAAAATCACATTGTAGGATTTTTAATGAATTTATTTGCAAATTATGGTGGAAAATAAGTATTTGGTCACATACAAACAAGCAAGATTTCTGGCTCTCACAGACCTGTAACTTCTTCTTTAAGAGGCTCCTCTGTCCTCCACTCGTTACCTGTATTAATGGCACCTGTTTGAACTTGTTATCAGTATAAAAGACACCTGTC
This sequence comes from Hucho hucho, assembly GCA_003317085.1. Classification (NCBI taxonomy): domain Eukaryota; kingdom Metazoa; phylum Chordata; class Actinopteri; order Salmoniformes; family Salmonidae; genus Hucho; species Hucho hucho. The sequence goes on from QNTS01002376.1 coordinate 75,459, forward strand.
CACAACCTCAAACAGTCACACTCCAAACTCCACTATGGCCAAGACCAAAGAGCTGTCAAAGGACACCAGAAACAAAATTGTAGACCTGCACCAGGTTGGGAAGACTGAATCTGCAATAGGTAAGCAGCTTGGTTTGAAGAAATCAACTGTGGGAGCAATTATTAGGAAATGGAAGACATACAAGACCACTGATAATCTTCCTCGATCTGGGGCTCCACGCAAGATCTCACCCCGTGGGGTCAAAATGATCACAAGAACGGTGAGCAAAAATCCCAGAACCACACGGGGGGACCTAGTGAATGACCTGCAGAGAGCTGGGACCAAAGTAACAAAGCCTACCATCAGTAACACACTACGCCGCCAGGGACTCAAATCCTGCAGTG
>QNTS01002376.1:76006-90458 GCA_003317085.1 Hucho hucho
ATCTCCCTCGGCCTGGGGCTCCATGCAAGATCTCACCTCGTGGAGTTGCAATGATCATGAGAACGGTGAGGAATCAGCCCAGAACTACACGGGAGGATCTTGTCAATGATCTCAAGGCAGCTGGGACCATAGTCACCAAGAAAACAATTGGTAACACACTACGCCGTGAAGGACTGAAATCCTGCAGCGCCCGCAAGGTCCCCCTGCTCAAGAAAGCACTTATACATGTCCGTCTGAAATTTGCTAATGAACATCTGAATGATTCAGAGGACAACTGGGTGAAAGTGTTGTGGTCAGATGAGACCAAAATGGAGCTCTTTGGCATCAACTCAACTCGCCGTGTTTGGAGGAGGAGTAATGCTGCCTATGACCCCAAGAACACCATTCCCACCGTCAAGCATGTAGGTGGAAACATTATGCTTCGGGGGTGTTTTTCTGCTAAGGGGACAGGACAACTTCACCGCATCAAAGGGACGATGGACGGGGCCATGTACCGTCAAATCTTGGGTGAGAACCTCCTTCCTTCAGCCAGGGCATTGAAAATGGGTCGTGGATGGGTATTCCAGCATGACAATGACCCAAAACACACGGCCAAGGCAACAAAGGAGTGGCTCAAGAAGAAGCACATTAAGGTCCTGGAGTGGCCTAGCCAGTCTCCAGACCTTAATCCCATAGAAAATCTGTGGAGGGAGCTGAAGGTTCGAGTTGCCAAACGTCAGCCTCGAAACCTTAATGACTTGGAGAAGATCTGCAAAGAGGAGTGGGACAAAATCCCTGGTGTGCAAACCTGGTGGCCAACTACAAGAAACGTCTGACCTCTGTGATTGCCAACCAAGTACTAAGTCATGTTTTGCAGAGGGGTCAAATACTTATTTCCCTCATTAAAATGCAAATCAATTTCTAACATTTTTCACATGCGTTTTTCTGGATTTTTTTGTTGTTATTCTGTCTCTCACTGTTCAAATAAACCTACCATTAAAATTATAGACTGATAATTTCTTTGTCAGTGGGCAAATGTACAAAATCAGCAGGGGATCAAAAACTTATATATATATATATACACACACACACACACACACACACACACACACACACATATATGTATGTCAGGAATTGTGAAAAACTGAGTTTAAATGTGTTTGGCTAAGGTGTATGTAAACTTCCGACTTCAACTGTATATGTATGTATGTATGTATGTATGTATGTATATATATATGTATATATACACATACAGTTGAAGTCGGAAGTTTACATACACCTTAGCCAAACACATTTAAACTCAGTTTTTCACAATTCCTGACATTTAATCCTAGTAAAAATTCCCTGTCTTAGGTCAGTTAGGATCACCACTTTATTTTAAGAATGTGAAATGTCAGAATAATAGTAGAGAGAATGATTTATTTCAGCTTTTTTTCTTTCATCACATTCCCAGTGAGTCAGAAGTTTACATACACTCAATTAGTATTTGGTAGCATTGCCTTTAAATTGTTTAACCATTCCTCCTGACAGAGCTGGTGTAACTGAGTCAGGTTTGTAAGGCCTCCTTCCTCGCACACGCCTTTTCAGTTCTGCCCACAAATGTTCTATAGGATTGAGGTCAGGGCTTTGTGATGGCCACTCCAATACCTTGACTTTGTTATTCTTAAGCCATTTTGCCACAACTTTGGAAGTATGCTTGGGGTCATTGTCCATTTGGAAGACCCATTTGCAACCAAGCTTTAACTTCCTGACTGATGTCTTGAGATGTTGCTTCAATATATCCACATCATTTTCCTCCCTCATGATGCTATCTATTTTGTGAAGTGCACCAGTCCCTGCTGCAGCAAAGCAACCCCCACAACATGATGCTGCCACCCCCGTGCTTCACAGTTTGGATGGTGATCTTCAGCTTGCAAGCCTCCCCCTTTTTCCTCCAAACATAACGATGGTCATTATGGCCAAACAATTCTATTTTTGTTTCATCAGACCAGAGGATATTTCTCCAAAAAGTATGATCTTTGTCCCCATGTGCATTTGCTAACCGTAGTCTGGATTTTTTATGGCGGTTTTGAAGCAGTGGCTTCTTCCTTGCTGAGCGGCCTTTCAGGTTATGTCGATATAGGATTCGTTTTACTCTGGATATAGATACTTTTGTACCTGTTTTCTCCAGCATCTTCACGAGATCCTTTGCTGTTGTTCTGGGATTGATTTGCACTTTTCCCACCAAAGTACATTCATCGCTAGGAGACAGAACGCATCTCCTTCCTGAGCGGTATGATGGCTGCGTGGTCCAATGGTGTTTATACTTGCGTACTATTGTTTGTACAGATGAACATGGTACCTTCAGGTGTTTGGAAATTGCTCCCAAGGATGAACCAGACTTGTGGAGGTCTACAATTTTTGGGGGGAGGTCTTGGCTGATTCCTTTTGATTTTCCCATGATGTCAAGCAAAGAGGCACTGTGTTTGAAGGTAGGCCTTGAAATACATCCACAGGTACACCTCCAATTTACTCAAATTATGTCAATTAGCCTATCAGAAGTTTCTAAAGCCATGACATCATTTTCTGGAATTTTCCGAGTTGTTTAAAGGCACAGTCAACTTAGTGTATGTAAACTTCTGACCCACTGGAATTATGATACAGTGAATTATAAGTGAAATATTCTGTCTGTAAACAATTGTTGGAAAAATAACTTGTGTCATGCACAAAGTAGATGTCCTAACCGACTTGCCAAAACTATAGTTTGTTAACAAGAAATTTGTTGAGTGGTTGAAAAACAAGTTTTAATGACTCCAACCTAAGTGTATGTAAACTTCCGACTTCAACTGCACCGGCGTTCAACTTAGTCTCATAGCAAAGGGTATGAATACTTATGTGAATAAGGTATTTCTGTTTTTTATTTTCTAAAAACCTGTTTTCACTTTGGCATTATGGTGTATTGTGATTTTTTTGGTTTTAATCCTTTTTAGAATAAGTCTGTAATGTAACAAAATGTGGAAAAAGTCAAGGGGTCTGAATACTTTCTAAAGGCACTGTATATATACAGTACCAGTCAAAAGTTTGCACACCTACTATTTTCTACATTGTAACATCAAAACTATGAAATAACACAGATGGAATTATGTAGTAGCCAAAAAAAGTGTTACATTTTTTTAAATGCGTTTGATATATTTGAGATTCTTCAAAGTAGCCACCCTTTGCCTTAATGACAGCTTTGTAGGTGTGTCCAAATGTTTGACTGGTACTGTATGTATACACACACACAAAGTTCATAACAGCATGTTGTAAGAAGTAGAATCTAATAAATCACATTTTAATTCTCAGCATACTTTTTTAGTGGTCACATGAACTCATACTGACATAAAACTAATGCACAACAAAGAAATACAAAATACGTTTTCACTTTTGAAAAGGAAGGAACATATGTACCTCCTTTTTAAAGTACTCTCCGGAAGTCAGACTAAACTGGAGGTGTTGAAGAGTGTCCAAGACATCAAGAGGGATGATTGATGCATAGCTGAACAAGTTATCCAGCCCCAACAGAGACATCCAAGAGCGAGCAACGAGACAGTCCATCGCCACAAGGTGTTTGTGCTTTTCCATGATTTGGATGGAATCCCTAATTTTCAATAAGGCAAAACTCAGAGATTTAAAACAGCACCATGGACAAAACAGCACCAGATTTAAAACAGCACCAGTATTAAAACAGCATCCGATTTAAAACAGCACCAGTATTAAAACAGCACCAGATTTAAAACAGCACCAGATTTAAAACTGCACCAGATTTAAAACAGCACCATGGACAAAACAAATACAGTGTAATAGGAGAAATATTAGAATTGTTGGTTAAGTGCACAGAATAAAGTAGACCTATAATTAAGATCTGGACTGCAATGTGAAAGGTATGATTCTAGGTATACTTATAGGACTTGATATGAATTTCTACTACTAGTACAAGCATTACTTTTTTTTCAACCTGTTGTTGTAATTGGTTCAGACTTACATTTTATTGTCCATTCATTCCAATTTAATCGTAAGTGAAGCCTTGGCAATTACCTCAATCCCTGTGTTTCAAACATCGAGCCTGTGTAGCCTTCTGGTGTTTTGATCCCTTTCAGCCCCGCCCAGATATCAGACTTTGGATTCATGGCCAGAGGAACAGCCTCAAAAGGCTTGCTGTCCCCTCTAAGCAGATGCAGGAGGGGGATAACCAAGATCCACTTCTCAACTCTCTGTTTTCTTGCAAAGTTGCATAGTGTCTCAATTGCCTCTGAAACCCTGAAGGAGAAAGTAGACAGCATCTTTCGTCAGTTCAAGATATTTACATTTTTTCAATATCCATTAGATTAGAGGTCTTTAGTTTCGGTGGGTGAGGAAAGAAAATTATTTCCCACCTGATGTCACCTAGTAGCCCTTGTGTGAACTCTGTCCAGTCTGCAAGGAAAGCCTCTCTTGGCTTTTTAGGCAGGCAGAGCAACTCACACAGTTTAGAAATATGTCCACTGACGTCTAAACTGTAAGTGATGTGGACAACCAGGATAATAACTCCTAATTTCAGAGGATCAGAGACAAAATCCTCACGCTTCTCATTCCCCTTTTGGATCTCACCATTTATAGCTTGCTGCATGAACTCTTTCAAAAGGGTTTTCACCTGAAAAAAGGAATGTACAATAAAGATTCCTTATATTTACATTCATATGATTGAGCCATCAACATGTAAATAACAAAATGGCTGACAGAATAGCTGATAGGCTGAAACAACGGCAAGATGACTGTAACAAGCAACACACATTTTAATTTGTGTATCTTCATAAAATGCAGTTAACAATGAATATAAAAGCATTTATGAACACAAGTTACAGTGGGGCAAAAAAGTATTTAGTCAGCTACCAATTGTGCAAGTTCTCCAACTTAAAAAGATGAGAGAGGCCTGTAATTTTCATCATAGGTACACTTCAACTATGACAGACGAAATGAGAAAAAGAAATCCAGAAAATCACATTGTAGGATTTTTAATTTATTTATTTGCATATTATGGTGGAAAATAAGTATTTGGTCAATAACAAAAGTTTATCTCAATACTTTGTTATATACCCTTTGTTGGCAATGACAGAGGTCAAACGTTTTCTGTAAGTCTTCACAAGGTTTTCACACACTGTTGCTGGTATTTTGGCCCATTCCTCCATGCAGATCTCCTCTAGAGCAGTGATGTTTTGGGGCTGTCGCTGGGCAACACGGACTTTCAACTCCCTCCAAAGATTTTCTATGGGGTTGAGATCTGGAGACTGGCTAGGCCACTCCAGGACCTTGAAATGCTTCTTACGAAGCCACTCCTTCGTTGCCCGGGCGGTGTGTNTATTTTGGTTTCATCTGACCATATGACATTCTCCCAATCCTCATCTGGATCATCCAAATGCTCTCTAGCAAACTTCAGACGGGCCTGAACATGTACTGGCTTAAGCAGGGGGACACGTCTGGCACTGCAGGATTTGAGTCCCTGGCGGCGTAGTGTGTTACTGATGGTAGGCTTTGTTACTTTGGTCCCAGCTCTCTGCAGGTCATTCACTAGGTCCCCCCGTGTGGTTCTGGGATTTTTGCTCACCGTTCTTGTGATCATTTTGACCCCACGGGGTGAGATCTTGCGTGGAGCCCCAGATCGAGGAAGATTATCAGTGGTCTTGTATGTCTTCCATTTCCTAATAATTGCTCCCACAGTTGATTTCTTCAAACCAAGCTGCTTACCTATTGCAGATTCAGTCTTCCCAACCTGGTGCAGGTCTACAATTTTGTTTCTGGTGTCCTTTGACAGCTCTTTGGTCTTGGCCATAGTGGAGTTTGGAGTGTGACTGTTTGAGGTTGTGGACAGGTGTCTTTTATACTGATAACAAGTTCAAACAGGTGCCATTAATACAGGTAACGAGTGGAGGACAGAGGAGCCTCTTAAAGAAGAAGTTACAGGTCTGTGAGAGCCAGAAATCTTGCTTGTTTGTATGTGACCAAATACTTATTTTCCACCATAATTTGCAAATAAATTCATAAAAAATCCTACAATGTGATTTTCTGGATTTCTTTTCCTCATTTTGTCTGTCATAGTTGAAGTGTACCTATGATGAAAATTACAGGCCTCTCTCATCTTTTTAAGTGAGAGAACTTGCACAATTGGTGGCTGACTAAATACTTTTTTGCCCCACTGTATATATCAATTTCGTTCATAAAAGCTATTTAATGACAGTTCCTCAAAATAGGAAAGCAAATCTACCTGTTCTTCTCCATACGGCAGATCCCATTTCTTTGAACCTTCCACATGGATGAAGGGGGATTTGTAATTGGTGAAGAACTGCTGGAGTTGAGTAAAGAAGTTCCTAATGTTCACGTCACTCCATGTTTGAAGGAGATTAAAAATGCTTCCCAGCATCACCTTTCCAGCCAGCTGTCTGCCCGCCACTACCTTTTCCTTGTAGACATCCCACCATGCAAACCTGCTTTTGAAGCGTGATATCCAACTTTTGTCAGGTTCTGTGCGTATGATATCATCATATTGGTGCCACTCCCCTGTGAGAAAAAAATATGGATCAGTATAATATTTATGGCTTCAATGTCATTTCATATACACTCCACATAGAAGTGGAAAAGGCACCCTGATAAGCATAGTGTGTGTGTGTGTGTGTGTGTGTGTGGTGTCTTGTTAGTTATATAATAGTCAAGCATTACCGTCAAGTGTCAAAAGATCCTCTTTGACGAATAGGCACCTGTTGACATGTTGCTTTTCATCCTTTAGGTAGATGTGCTCATATTTACACACATATGAGTCGTCTTTTGTCTTGTAGACAACATACTTGTATGGTATGGAGACACCAACATTCTTTTTAGAGGTCACCATTCGTCCTTCAACAAGAAATCCATTCTCTCCTAAATCCCTTTAAAGTGGATGATGCAACATTTTCAAAATAAAGTCATTTGCTCATATTGTGTATGAAATTACAACATTTATTCTCTGACAACTGTTTCACACTATCACTCAAAAAACTGGTTACAGAGATTACTTGCTTAGGACACACTAATCAGAGTCAATGATAAGAAAAGTCAGTGAATTGACATTAAATATATTAGTGCCAACAAAGGGCAAAAAAATTCAACCTTACCTTGTGATTTCCAGTTTCAAATCATCTCTATCCCAGGTCTCAAAAAGACTTCCAGATCTCAAACAAACCATGTCGTTTGATGGGTCCAACTTGAAACGCTTGGATACAACAGCGTGAAAATAAATGGTAAGGTCATCCTTACCAGGACCATGATGCACTTTGGTTGGGCTGTAAGGAGAAAAAAAATACAAAAACCATTATCAGTAAATATCAAGGGTCCCATAACACAGACTTGAGTAAAGAATGAGGGGTAGTTTGAACTAATGTTTGGTGAAGATGTACCTGTAAAGAATTATTATTTTTTGGTTCAATAGAGATTTGCCTTCATCTTTATCTGCACTAATATGACATATTGGCCTAATTCAATTGCTGCTAATTCACCACCTGCGTAAGTGGACTCTATAAAATCTGTGGGACTTTTTGCCAAATTCCATTTTCAAATTCCGTTTTTTTGGGGGGTGATTTGTTGTACCAGGTTCCAGATTTTCCCAGTTTTTTTAGGTTTTCACTCTAGAAATCACAATTTTTGGTAGAAAAACAACAGAATTGGATGTTGTAAGTCCACAACAACGCTTAAAGCACATAATTTATACTAGGCTACACACGCACGATCATCCACCCACAAAAAATGTTCAGCCTCCAAACAGTGGTGAATGAAAAGAGACATCTGTTGTCGAGGACTTTGGGCCCAACAAGTGGCAGGAGTCATTGAAGCCCCCTCGCACTGTTCAAAGACCATCCACTGGCATTTTCTACAAGAAATCTGCCTCCAGAAATAAAAGCTTCGCCCAAGTAGGTGTGACACCTACTCCTGTTGCCTGCACTACTGCTGCTTGGATTCCACCTGGAGATCAGTTCACCGTCTGCCCTGGCCTGTCTCCCCCTGTCTGGTACAGGTACCCCCACCACACTCCCCCCCTCTCTCACGAGCTTTCGCTCGCCTCCAGCACACACGCACTGTTGGGGCGAGTGACTCTGAACGTGCCCCAAGTCGCTATATATTTTTTTCTTGTGCATTTTGCTGTTTTGCCTCATGACTCCTGCATGCTTTGTTGACTACGAACTTTCTTTACGCAACCTATGTTTGTTCCCACACTAGGGACTTTTGGCCTCCCATCCTATTCTAACCACCTCTCGCCGGCTTTGTATTCATGTTATGAACCTGATGAAATTGCTGTACAATATGATCTTGTTGCCATCTGATGCACATTCAGATGTCATATATCAGCACTGCAGAGCTCTCCCTGTCCTCTGCCCGTGCCTTGATTGTATTACTGTTGATGATATCTGGAAATGTGCCTGTAAACCCTGACCCATCTACAGTTGCTGGCCCCAATTCTGTCTTGTGCTTTGATATCTGCTTCACTGATTTCTGCTCTCGATAAAGCCTGGGTTTTCTGCACGTTAACACTAGAAGCTTATTACCTAAAATGGATCAATTGAAAGTGTGGGTTCACAGCTCCAATCCAGATGTGTTGGTCATTACTGAGACGTGGTTAAGGAAGAGTGTTTTGAATACTGATGTTAACCTTTCTGGTTATAACCTTTTTCGGCAAGACAGATCTTCCGAAGGTGGAGGAGTGGCAATTATTATTTAACCTTTATTTAACTAGGCAAGTCAGTTTAAAACAAATTCTTATTTACAATGACAGCCTACCCTGGCCAAACCCGGACAACCTCTGGGCGTCTTTGGCAATCTTTACCACGGATCACCTTCAGTGCTCGGTTGTCTCCACCAAGTCTGTCCCCAAACAATTTGATTGGCTGGTTTTAAGCATTAAACTTTCAAATAGCTCTTTGCTGACTGTTTCTGGGTGTTCATAATGGCTGCTCAGTGAAACGACCTGTCCTGATCTGTCCTCTGCACACGCATACTCAGGCTGACTGGCTCTTGTTCAGTCAAGTGAGAAATAAGTGCACTCAGGCTATCCAGAAGGTCAAAGTTAGTTACTTTAAGGAGCAGTTCTCTCTCTGTGGGTCTAACCCAAAGAAGTTCTAGAAAACGGTTAAAGACCTGGAGAATAAACCCTCCTCCTCACAGCTGCCCATGTCCCTTAATGTTAATGCTACAAAGTTTCTCCCTACAGGTAGTCACTGAGTCCGATGTGCAAAAGGAGCTCCTGGAACTTGATCCCCAAAAACATCTGGGTCAGATGGTTTAGACCCTTTCTTCTTTAATGTTGCTGCCCCTATCATCGCCAAGCCTATATACGACCTTTTTAACCGGTCTCTCCTTCATAGGGGAGGTTCCCATTGCTTGGAAGGCAGCAACGGTTCGTCCTTTATTTAAAGGGGGAAATCAAAGCTAATCCTAACTGTTATAGGCCTATTTCTATTTTGCCCTGTTTATCAAAAGTGTTGGAAAAACGTTGTTGTCCTTAAGCCATTTTGCCACAACTTTGGAAGTATGCTTGGGGTCATTGTCCATTTGGAAGACCCATTTGCGACCAAGCTTTAACTTTCTGACTGGTGTCTTGAGATGTTGCTTCAATATATCCACGTAATTTTCCTTCCTCATGAAGCCATCTATTTTGTGAAGTGCACCAGTCCCTCCTGCAGCAAAGCACCCCCACAACACGATGCTGCCACCCCCGTGCTTCACGGTTGGGATAGTGTTCTTCAGCTTGCAAGCCCCCACCCCCCTTTTCCCTCCAAACATAACGATGGTCAATATGCCCATACAGTTCTATTTTTGTTTCATCAGACCAGAGGACATTTCTTCAAAAAGTATGATTTTTGTCCCCATGTGCAGTTGCAAACAGTAGTCTGATTTCTTTTGATTTTCCCATGATGTCAAGCAAAGAGACACTGAGTTTGAAGGTAGGCCTTGAAATACATCCACAGGTACACCTCCAATTGACTCAAATTATGTCAATTAGCCTATCAGAAGCTTCTAAAGCCATGACATCATTTTCTGGAATTTTCCAAGCTGTTTAAAGGCACAGTCAACTTAGTGTATGTAAACTTCTGACCCACTGGAATTGTGATAGAGTGAATTATAAGTGAAATAATCTGTCTGTAAACAATTGTTGGAAAAAATACTTGTGTCATGCACAAAGTAGATGTCCTAACNGCAAATAGTCTGGGTAGCCATTTGATTAGATGTTCAGGAGTCTTATGGCTTGGGGGTAGAAGCAGTTAAGAAGCCTCTTGGACCTAGACTTGGTGCTCCGGTACCGCTTTCCGTGCGGTAGCAGAGAGAAAAGACTATGACTAGGGTGGCTGGAGTCTGACAATTTTTAGGGACTTCCTCTGACACCGCCTGATATAGAGGTCCTGGATGGCCAGTGATGTACTGGGCCGTACGCACTACCTCTGTAGTGCCTTGCGGTCTGAGGCCAAGCAGTTGCAATACCAAGCGGTGATGCAACCAGTCAGGATGCTCTCGATGGTGCAGCTGTAGAACCTTTTGAGGATCTGAGGACCCATGCCAAATCTTTTCAGTCTCCTGAGGGGGAATAGGTTTTGTCGTGCCCTCTTCACAACTGTCTTTGTGTGCTTGGACCATGTTAGTTTGTTGGTGATGTGGACGCCAAGGAACTTGAAGCTCTCAACCTGCTCCACTATAGCCCGTCAATGAGAATGGGGGCCTGCTCGGTCCTAATTTTCCTGTAGTCCACAATCATCTCCTTTGTCTTGATCACGTTGAGGGAGAAGTTGTTGTCCTGGCACCACACAGCCAGGTCTCTGCCCTCCTCCCTATAGGGTGTCTCGTCGTTGTCGGTGATCAGGCCTACCACTGTTGTGTCATCGGCAAACTTAATGATAGTGTTGCAGAGTGAGGTGTTCAGTCCCAGGGTCCTTAGCTTAGTGATGAGAGGGCACTATGGTGTTGAACGCTGAGCTGTAGTCAATGAATAGCATTCTCACATAGGAGTTCCTTTTGTCCAGATAGGAAAGGGCAGTGTGGAGTGCAATAGAGATTGCATCATCTGTGGATCTGTTAAGGTGGTATGCAAATTGGAGTGGGTCTAGGGTTTCTGGAATAATGGTGTTGATGTCAGCCATGACCAGCCTTTCAAAGCACTTTATGGCTACAGATGTATGGCTACAGAGTTCTCCGGGTCATTAGTCATTTAGGCAGGTTACCTTAGTGTTCTTGGGCACAGGGACTATGGTGGTCTGCATAAAACATGTTGGTATTACAGACTCGGACAGGGAGAGGTTGAAAATGTCAGTGAAGACACTCGCCAGTTGGTCAACACATGCTCGAAGTACACATCCTGGTAATCCGTCTGGCCCTGCGGCCTTGTGAATGTTGACCTGTGATCACACAGTCATCCGGAACAGCTGGTGCTCTCATGCATGTTTCAGTGTTATTTGCAAGCCCTGCCACATCCGACGAGCATCGGAGCCTGTGTAGTACAATTTGATCTTAGTCCTGTATTGACGCTTTGCCTGTTTGATGGTTCGTCGGAGGGCATAGCGGGATTTCTTATAAGTTTCCGGATTAGAGTCCCGCTCCTTTAAAGCGGCAGCTCTAGCCTTTAGCTCAGTGCGAATGTTGCCTGTAATCCATGGCTTCTGGTTGGGGTATGTACGTACGGTCAGTGTGGATGACGTCATCAATGCACTTATTGATGAAGCCAATGACAGATGTGGTGTACTCCTCAATGCTATAGGAAGAATTCTGGAACATATTCCTGTCTGTGCTAGCAAAACAGTCCTGTAGCTTAGCATCTGCTTTATCTGACCACTTTTTTATTGACCGAGTCACTGGTGCTTCCTGCTTTAATTTTTGCTTGTAAGCAGGAATCAGGAGGATAGAATTATGGTCAGGTTTGCCAAATGGAGGCAGAGGGAGAGCTTTGTACACATCTCTGTGTGTGGCGTAAAGGTGGTCTAGAGGTGTTTCCCTCTGGTTGCACAATTAACATGCAGATAGAAATTTGGTAAAACGGATTTAAGTTTCCCTGCATTAAAGTCCCCGGCTACTAGGAGCGCTGCCTCTGGATTAGCGTTTTCCTGTTTGCTTATGGCGGAGGGAGGTCTTAGTGCCAGCATCGGTCTGTGGTGGTATGTAGACAGCTACGAAAATTACAGATGAAAACTCTCTAAGTAGATAGTGTAGTCCACAGGTTATCATGAGATACTCTACCTCAGGCAAGCAAAACCTTGAGCCTTTCTTAGATATCCTGCACCAGCTGTTGTTTACATATATGCATAGTCCGACATCCCTTGTCTTACCATACACCACTGTTCTAACCTGCCGATACAGCGTATAACCAGCCATCTGTGTGTTGATATTGTCGTCGTTCAGCCACGACTCCGTGATGCCTAAGATATTACAGGTTTTAATCTCCCGTTGGTAGTTTAATCTTCCTCGTAGGTCGTCGATTTTATTTTCCAATGATTGCACGTTAGCTAGTAGAACGGAAGGCAGGGGGGATTTATTAGATCGCCTACGAATTCTCAGAAGGCAGCCGACCTCCGTCCTCTTTTTCTCCATCGTCTCTTCACGCAAATGACCGGGATTTGGGCCTGTTTCCGGGAAAGAATTATGTTGTTCACATCGGGCTCGTTGGACTCATTACCAGAAGACAAATATCATTAGCATCCCTAATGGCTACAGCACACACAGATGAGACAGGGGCAGTCCCTTGTCGTTGCCTCTTTAGAAAGTTACAGGAAATACTAATTACTGATGCATTCGGTTCATTTCTTAATATAAACTTGGGAAAATAATTAATAAATGAGTTCAATACATGTAATTGATTTCCTACCCAGTTCAATACTACCAGCCTCTTCGTCTCTGATACTAGCTCTGTATTTATTTCAAAGCCATACGATTTATCTTGATTATTACACAGTGTGAAACAGACACAGGACAGACACTTTCATTACATGAGTCATGAGGATAATGCACCTTACTGTTTGACCAAATCATGGTTTTATCCACCCAAAAGAACATGACGTTTTGAGTGAGTTGACCAGGTAGCCCGCACCGATGCGACAAATAAAAAATATAACTCGCACAGCCAAGTCAAAGGGTGACAAAATGTGACTGTATGGTCACAGTCGGGGGCCCTGTATTATACACATTCAATCTATGACAGACACTTACAATTGGGGAGGATGTGACTGCTTTTCCTTGTTTGTGTTCTTTTTTTCTTCCTGGCTTGTGTTTGACTTATCTGTTGTGTCATCAGTTGATACTTGGGATTGGTCAACACACAGCTGTGAGTTTGCTTCATCCTTGGTACACTTGTCACTCTGGTTACTGGATGTCTGTTGTTTATTCATGACTCCTGCTTCCTTGCTCCTTTCAGGGCTCCTGGAAAGCAGGTTAACAAATGTGTAACTTTGAAACATCAAAAACAACTTTCATAATTACGTTGTGTTATAATATTAATGCCCCCAACAATAAAACAATTAACACCCCCATGGAGCGGCAGGTAGTCTAGTGGTTAGAGCGTTGGGCCAGTAACCAAAAGGTTGGTGGATTGAGTCCCTGAGCTGGCAAGGTAAAAATCTGTCGTTCTGCACCTGAACAAGGCAGTTAACCCACTGTTCTTAGGCCGTCATTGTAAATAAGAATTTGTTCTTAACTGACTTGCCTAGTTAAATAAAGGTAAAAAAAATGGGGTAGTTTAAGCATTACTTGTTCCTTAAATGTCCCATGAAGTCTGTTGTGACACCTATGTAAAATGTGCATTGAATAATTTGATTTGACAAGTAACATGGCTTTATTGGAAGGACCAATTTCATGTATAAACTGGACTTACATTTGGGTTGGCTTTTTGTGATTGTCCTTTTTTTTTGATGCCACCTGCTGGAAGTCTTCATCATTGCTGTGGTTTGGTGGCCTATCTTTCTTTGCAGATGGGGAGCCAGCAGTAGATGACTTTGTGGCATCACTACCACCACAATTACTCTGCTTCTCTGGTTCCTTGTGCTGGCTTGGAAGCCTCTTGTCTTGATTCTTCTCAGGCAAGTCTTGTTTTACTGAACTAGGTTGAGTTTGGCGTGTGTTTGACTCGTTCAGTGGTTCACTTTTATTTATCTTTGATGGACCCTCGGGTTGGTCTTCTGTGGTTGTCTGGTACGGGGATGGGATAAGAGAGGTCGGAAGTTTGGAGGGTACGGTTGGAGTGGCAGCAGGAGTGGCAGTGTTCTTAGATGGAGATCCTGTAGGTGGAACATCCACCGCTGCACAGCTCTCACTCCCAGACGACTCCTCTTTCTGATGTGTGTCTGTGGGCAGCTCAGTGTTGCTGGGGGAGTCTCCACTCTATGTACAAACAAAAGTGCTAAAGAATTGCATTTTCAAATATAACACATTTCAGTATTTAAATGTAATTAACTAAGGGAAACAAAACGAAGCAAAACTC
>QNTS01002376.1:91637-122868 GCA_003317085.1 Hucho hucho
ATATACACTCTATACTCTACTGGATATACACTCTATACTCTACTGGATATACCTCTATACTCTACTGCATATACACTCTATACTCTACTGCATATACACTCTATACTCTACTGGATATACCTCTATACTCTACTGGATATACACTCTATACTCTACTGGATATACCTCTATACTCTACTGGATATACCTCTATATTCTACTGGATATACCTCTATACTCTACTGCATATACACTCTATACTCTACTGGATATACACTCTACTACATATACACTCTATACTCTACTGGATATACCTCTATACTCTACTGGATATACCTCTATACTCTACTGCATATACACTCTATACTCTACTGCATATACACTCTATACTCTACTGGATATACACTCTATACTCTATACTCTACTGGATATACCTCTATACTCTACTGGATATTTGGTACATTTACATATTTTGTAATGAAACATGTATTTCATTTTCAACATAAACAATTGTGATACAGGCACCTTTTTCTTGACATTGCCCCCTGGTTCTTCACTGGAGTGTTTTAGAGGTGTGTCAGCTTTGTTCCCGGACAATGTCAGTGGCTCATTCTCATGCTGGGGCTCTGCTTCACTGACCGCAGAGGTTTGATGCTCTGCAATGGTCTTATCTGACATTGAAGACACGTCACTTCGATGAACTACATGATACGAACATTCACGCTATCTTGCATTTAATAGTTTGGATTTATTACCTATTGGACAATTCCATATTTATGCATAGGGCCAGGGTTTTTCATGGCCAGGTCAATTAATCAGTTAAAACTCCTGGTCCTAGGCAGGGCCGGACTAACCAAATCTGAACCATAGGCAAGATCACTTTAGATGGTTCCCTCTTGGCAGTAGAGAGAAACGTTTGTAGTTTTAAAGTTTATTTCCTGTAATTCTACACATTTTGCCATGGCTTATGCTGTGTTCTTATGTTATCTAAGTGACTTAAACATTATAACAAAATCAGTGGGGGCCCAAGGAGGTAGGGTCCCTCGGCATGTGCCCGGTGGGTAATCTGACCATGGTCCTAAGTATGCATATCACTGGCCCTATATGCCTGCTGTAGGCCTGCAGGACATGCAGTTGTCTTTTACTAGGATACAATTCCAGTTTTAAAAAAGTTGGTCAAGATTAAGTGAACAATGCATTTCCTGTGTAATAAAACATTTGTGCTGTAATTAGCCTTCTTGAAAAAGCGGGGTGCAGTTGCACATCTTGGATGGTTAAGTATACTGAATAACATCCAAAAATTATTAATATGAATACATAAATAATGTATATATGGTCAAACAAATGTCAAATAATATATATTGATTAACGATTAATAATATTTCAAAATAAATGATATATAAATAATATATTACCTGAGGTGCAAACTTGGACAGGTAACTTAAATCCACAGTCAGGGCAGAATTTAAAAGATTCTGCCAGCATGGCCTCCAACTGCTCTTAAATGCAAGTAAAACTAATGCAAGCTCTTCAACCGATCGCTGCCCGCACCTGCCCGCCCGACTAGCATCACTACCCTGGACGGCTCTGACCTAGAATATGTGGACAACTACAAATACCTAGGTGTCTGGCTAGACTGTAAACTCTCCTTCCAGAATCACATTAAACATCTCCAATCCAAAATCAAATCTAGAATCGGCTTTCTATTTCGCAACAAAGCCTCCTTCACTCACGCCGCCAAACTTGCCCTAGTAAAACTGACCATCCTACCGATCCTCGACTTCGGCGATGTCATCTACAAAACAGCTTCCAATACTCTACTCAGCAAACTGGATGCAGTCTATCACAGTGCCATCCGTTTTGTCACCAAAGCCCCTTATACCACCCACCACTGCAACCTGTATGCTCTAGTCGGCTGGCCCTCGCTTTACACTCGTCGCCAAACCCACTGGCTCCAGGTCATCTACAAGTCCCTGCTAGGTAAAGTCCCGCCTTATCTCAGCTCGCTGGTCACCATAGCAGCACCCACCCGTAGCACTCGCTCCAGCAGGTATATCTCACTGGCCACCCCCAAAGCCAATTCCTCTGTTGGCCGCCTTTCCTTCCAGTTCTCTGCTGCCAATGACTGGAACGAACTACAAAAATCACTGAAACTGGAGACACTTATCTCCCTCACTAGCTTTAAGCACCAGCTGTCAGAGCAGCTCACAGATCACTGCACCTGTACATAGCCCATCTGTCAATAGCCCAACCAACTGCCTCATCCCCTACCGTAGTCATTTATTTATCTTGCTCCTTTGCACCCCAGTATTTCTACTTTGCACATTCATCTACTGCACATCTACCATTCCAGTGTTAAATTTGCTATATTGTAATTACTTTATTGCCTTACGTTCCTTATCTTACCTCATTTGCACACATTGTATATAGATTCGTTTTTTTCTACTGTATTATTGACTGTATGTTTGTTTACTCCAATGTGTAACTCTGTGTTGTTGTATGTATCGAACTGCTTTGCTTTATCTTGGCCAGGTCGCAGTTGTAAATGAGAACTTGTTCTCAACTTGCCTACCTGGTTAAATAAAGGTGAAATAAATCCAATAAAATAGCAGAACTATTTTAAGAACCCTTTTTGGTTCCAGGGGTTACCTTATTGATTCTAGGTAGAACCCTTTCCACAGAGGGTTCTACATGGATCCCAAAAGGGTTCTACCTGGAACAAAAAATGGTTCTACCTCGAACCAAAAAGTGTTATCCCCAAAAAGGGGCTGTACCAAATGTTTGATGTATTATAATAATTGATTATGCTTATGTTGTATTAATAGAATGGGAGGGGTTATAAGACCCCTCCCTCCTTACATTTATAGGGTCCTAGACTACAGATTAACAATATATATACATTATGAGGCTTAATATTGTTCCACAGTACTTTTCTAGTCTCTCTGCCTCTTATAAAGAAACCGTCTGAGAAATGTGTGACTGTGAAGACAGAACTCTGCAGGGGAGTGTAAGAGAAAAGAGACTAGTCAGACATTCCACTATAAATCAACTTGGACATTTACTGCTAAACTTTTAGATAACACTGCCGTTCTGCCCCTGAACAAGACAGTTGTTCAGGGGCAGAACTGTTCCTAGGCCGTCAATGAAAATAAGAATTTGTTCTTAACTGACTTGCCTAGTTAAATAAAGGTAAAATGAAAAATAAAATAAAAAATAGCTGTGTAGGCATGGTTTTGGTCTCATGAGTAGAAGGTAATGACGTAGGAATTGATAAAAGCAACTTGGGACCTTTTCTATTTTGCAGAACTTACTCGGAAACATGTGTGCTATGTTCCTGATTGTCAACTTCTGTCTGCAATTGCAATAATAAAGGTTTTGAATGATTTAATTAAAGATAGTCATAATGCTAATTTTACTGATGAGCCAATGATTGACAAGGAACAAGGAAACAAATCCCAACAGAACCCTTTTTTCTAAGAGTGTATCTTGGGAATTTTATTTTTTATTTTACCTTTATTTAACTAGGCAAGTCAGTTAAGTGGCAGAACGACAGATTTGTACCTTGTCAGCTCGGGGATTCAATCTTGCAACCTTTCGGTTAATTAGGCCCCAGGGTAGCCTAATTCTGTGAATGACAATGATGCGTCGTTATTGTGACCCTGTATTGTTACATAGACATAGGGCTAGATTAGTTTCTATCAGATCCGTGCTAGCTGACACTTGCATAGCAGTTGTTTTGGCAGGGTCGAAGGTGGAACTGCGTTAGAGCTGTCAACAAAACCACCCGACTTAACAAGGCAGTTTACCCACTGTTCCTAGGCTGTCATTGTAAATAACTGACTTGCCTAGTTAAATAAAGGTAAAAAAAAAACTAGGCAAGTCAGTTAAGAACAAATTCTTATTTACAATGACGGCCTGGGAACAGTGGGTTAACTGCCTTGTTCAGGGGCAGAACTACAGATTATTACCTTGTCAGCTCAGGGATTCGATCCACCAAACTTTTGGTTACTGGCCCAACGCTATAACCACTAGGCTACCTGCTGCCTTAAGTTGACACATCCCATGAAGCCATGTTACAAGTTCAAACACTCGAATGCATGATGTTCTATTGTCTAGCCTAGCCTACACCTCGATTATAAAGTGGCTCTAGAAAGTATTCATACCCCTTGACTTGTTACAGCCTGAATTCAAAATGGATGAAATACATTTTTTTACTCACCCATCTGCACATAATACCCCATCATGACAAAGTGAAAACATGTTTTTAGAAATGTTTGCAAATTTATTGTAAACTAAATACAGAAACATCTAATTTACATAAGTATTCACACCCCTGAGTCCATACATGTTAGAATCACCTTTGGCAACGATTACAGCTGTGAGTCTTTCTGGGTAGGTCTCTAAGAGCGTTCCACACCTGGATTGTACAATATTTGCACATTATTATTTTTTTAATTCTTCAAGCTCTGTGAAGTTGGTTGTTGATCATTGCTAGACCGCCATTTTCAAGTCTTGCCATAGATTTTCAAGCCGATTTAAGTCCAAACTGTAACTAGGCCAATGTGTTAATGCTAAATTGTAATTATTTCGCCACTATGGCCTATTTATTGCCTTACCTCCATAATCTTACTACATTTGCACACACTGTATATAGATTTTTCTATTGTGTTATTGACTATACGTTTGTTTATCCCATGTGTAATTCTGTGTTGTTTGTGTTGCACTGCTTTGCTTTATCTTGGCCAGGTTGCAGTTGTAAATGAGAACTTGTTCTCAACTTGCCTACCTGCTTAAATAGAGGTGAAATAAAGAAAATAAAAAAGTGAACAACACTAAATGCTGGACTATAAATCAGTATAGTGGAATTGTAAGTCAATAGGTGATTATCATACTATTCTGTGGCTTGACAGTAGTTATGATTAAAGATAACTCAAGAGTGCTCTATGACAGGTTGAAATTCAGGTCACAACATCTATTACTGTTTGTAGGTCAGGTGTGGCTGGGCAGAAGCCCGTCCTAAAAGGCTGTAGTATGTGCAGGCTTTTATAGGGCGCAGCCAAGCATTAACACACCTGATTAACTAGTTGTGAACACCACGATTAGTTGATTATATTTTTTAAAACAAATGTATTTCCTTCTGAAAAATTTTCCCATCTTGAGTGTGGGTGCAAGGTGGCTGGGTTGTCTGTTTCACATGAAATTGTGAAAGGGGAACAGTTGCAATGCACTTCAAAATAAGTTAGTAACGCGTTTTTACTCAGTGCGTAAAAATAGGCAAGGATCACCAATCACGGGCAACAATACAATCTAGTTCAGAAATACAACGGATCACATTGTATTTGTCAAACAAAATAAATACAATCACATTTCATTCCACACAAATCACAGTCAAATGTGTCAAGAAATTAATATACTACATAAATCATAAAAGCAGGCATTTATTCTGTTGCATTTGAAGTGGCTGTATAATTAGATAATGTAATCTGTAGCCCAATTCCAATTCTCTGCAGTTTCGTGAGGAATGGGTTGGTGAAAGGAATATGATTGAGACTTCCTAAAGCCAAATGCATACACCAATGGTTTGAAATCCTTGAGGGGGACTGAATGCGGGCATACCCCATGAGGGAGGGAGAAACGGAATTGGGCTTGTATCATGCTCACTCACACTCCACAGGTGGAACCTGAATTGAGCAACAAACAGACCAAAGGCTCAATGCTAGACATAAAAAAGATTGAGAAAGTCAAAAGTTGTCAGACTATTCTTGAGTGTTTTTACACCAATTACAAAAAAAAACATTGTAAAGTGTGATCTGAAAAGGACATACTTTACCATGAATAGCACAGTGAATGTGTCCTCAATAAATGAAAAAGCATTGTTGAATGACAGTATGGCTAAGAAAGGCAATTCACTTTTAAGAGAACTGTAATTTTTTGTATCATGCTAACCTGCGTTACAAAAAATGTAATTGCAACAAATGTTTAACAAGCAAACACTGTTTAAGGTCAAACATAGGATTTGTACCAAAAACAACTAAGGAAAGTAAAATGAGTAGTATATGAATGTTAAAATAAAATATTTAACACCGGTTTTAGATCATGGAAATATCACATTAAATCCTGGTTATTGCTTTGTTATTAAAAACAAAAAGTAGCACTATCTTATGAAATAAACATTACAAAAAACATTACAAAGAATCTAGTAATTACTGGAAAATATGCTATTCTATGAATCAAGTGCGGTGAGTGCATTGAAAAAAATAACTGTAGGTAGTGCATACTCTTAAGCAGGGGTTCCTAAACTCGTTCCTGGGGGGCACATTTTGGTTTACACAGCTGATTCAAATAACCAACTCATGCTTTGATTACTTGAATCAGCTGTGTAGTGCTAGGGCAAAAACCAAAACATGCCCCCAGGACCGAGCTTGAGAAACCCTGTTCTAAACTACAGTAGCATATAAAAACTGATACAATTCTAGATTGACAGGGAGAGCAAATCCACTTCACACCTTTTCAGGTATTGTTATTTATTTCCCATGACTAGATCTAGGAGCACATGGTTCTTTATGAAAGCCAACATTTATTAAAAAATATGTAATTTATTTAAAGGTTTATAATCACTAGCTCTTGATTTAACATGGCAGAGAGCCAGGACCCGTATTCACAAATAGTGCTGATCTAGGCGATATACAGTACCAGTCAAACGTTTGGACACACCTACTCATTCAAGTTTTTTTTTTTTGTACCATTTTCTACATTGTAGAATAATAGTGAAGACATCAAAACTATAAAATAACATTTGGAATCATTTAGTAACCAAAATTCTTCAAAGTAACCACCCTTTGCCTTGATGACAGCTTGGCACACACTTGACATTCTCTCAATCAGCTTCATGAGGTAGTCACCTGGAATGAATTTCAATTAACAGGTGTGCCTTGTTAAGTTAATTTGTGGAATTTCTTTCCTTATTAATGCATTTGAACCAATCAGTTGTGTTGTGACAAGGTAGGGCTTGCATACAGAAGATAGCCCTATTTGTAAAAGACCATATTATGGCAAGAACAGCTCAAATAAGCAAAAAGTCCATCATTACATTAAGACATGAAGGTCGGTCAATCCGGAAAATGTCAAGAACTTGGAAAGTTTCTTCAAGTGCAGTCGCAAAAACCATCATGCGCTATGATGAAACTGGCTCTCATGAGGACCGCCACAGGAAAGGAAGACCCAGAGTTACCTCTGCTGCAGAGGATAAGTTCATTAGAATTAACTGCACCTCAGAAATTGTAGCCAAAGTAAATGCTTCACAGAGTTGAAGTAACAGACATCTCAACATCAAGTGTTCAGAGGAGACTGCGTGAATCAGGCCTTCATGGTCAAATTGCTGCAAAGAAACCACTACTAAAGGACACCAATAAGAAGAGATGTGCTTGGGCCAAGAAACACGAGCAATGGACAGAAGACTGTGGAAATCTGTCCTTTGGTCTAATGAGTCCAAATGTGATATTTTTTGTTCCAAACGCAGTGTCTTCGTAAGACGCAGAGTAGGTGAATGGATGATCTCCGCATGTGTGGTTCCCACCGTGAAGCATGGAGGTGGTGGTGTGATGGTGCTTTGCTGGTGACAAAGGTCTGTGATTTATTTAGAATATAAGGCACACTTAACCAGCATGGCTGCTGCAGCATTCTGCAGCGATATGCCATCCCATCTGGTTTTCGCTTACAGCACAATGACCCAACACACCTTCAGGCTGTGTAATGGCTATTTGACCAAGAATGAGAGTGATGCAGCAGATGACCTGGCCTCCCCATTCACCCGACCTCAACCCAATTGAGATGGTTTGGGATGAATTGGACCACAGAATGAAGGAAAAGCAGCCAACAAGTGCTCAGTATAAGTGGGAACTCCTTCAAGACTGTTGGAAAAGCATTCCAGGTGAAGCTGGTTGAGAGAATGCCAAGAGTGTGCAATGCTGTCTTCAAGGCAAACGGTGGCTACTTTGAAGAATCTAAAATATATGTTTTGGTTACTGTTTAACTCGAAATGACACAACAACAAGGTTCCAGTTTAACAAGGTTTACTATACCATATGAACACACTACAAGGTAGCCATTCCACTCAAGGCTAGGTCAATTAACACACTAAACTCCTCGCGCAGGCGCACTCCTAACTGAGTGATGCCCCGTAATAACAGAAGTATAGGGATACTTAAAACATGAACTTAACAGTTACTACATGATTACATGCGTCATTTCATAGTTTTGATATCTTCACTATTATTCTACAATGTAGAAAATAGTAAAAATAAAGATCCTTGAATGAGTAGGTGTGTCCAAACCTTTGACTGGTACTGTATGTATCATCTTATTCATTATTTTCTAAAGGGCAAAACTGATCCTAGATCAGCACTCCTACTCTGAGACACTTTTTAATACGGGCCCAGGCATGCATCCCAACAGTCTAAAGTCATACTGGGAATTTGCTTTCCACCCTGTCTAGTTCTTTCAGACCAGATGAAGGAAAGGAGACGAGGAAGACACTTTAGTCTATTGAGATGCTTATTTTAGCTTTATCTCACTTGGGAGCGACAGTCCTTGGCTTGTTGTAGACAAGGAAGTCTGAGATATCGTGCCACACGTTGCTGTCGTGGTAGAGGTAGTTCATGGAGGACTGCAACGAAGGCTGCAGGGTGTGGGGGTGGTACTCGAACAGCCACAGCACGATGCCCCACACCAGGGTAGCAAACAGGGGGAAGGGGTCCCGCTTGGGCTGTGGTACAATGCCTTTCTCCACAGCCAGGCGAGACAAGGCAAACAGGATCCTAGACAGCAGGTACATGTTGATCTAGAGACGTGACAAGGAAGATCCTTTCATTAGACAAGACAACAAGAAAGTACATTTCATTAGAAATACAGTAAGGTAGAATATTGGCTAGCCTATATCTGAAAAGTCTTGGGCAGCTCCTTTTCGACCACTTTTCTCTCGTAACCACTTTGAAGACTTGACATAGTGCAACAAAGTGACAACCTATCCAGATGTTTTATTGGTCATGTATTGGCACTAGTAACCCAGGTTGAGTGCAGCCCTCATGACATAAGTATTGTCAATTTACCTGGCTATTAATCTCTTGTGGAAAGACAAACATAATATAAAGGGGGTGGGACTACCACCGAGGAACAACTGTTTGAGTGTGCTGGTTTTGTGTCACTGGTTATTTGGACAGATCCCAATTTACCTGCACGTTTTGAATTTCAGGAGGGGACATTTGGCCCGTAGACTTGCCTGAGACTGCAGGGAGAAGGGGGGATAGGGCTATCAAAGAGGTTCTGGCACTTGCGCTAGTTTCATATCTCATAACTCTTCCCATAGATCATCATAGAGCAGTTCATGCCATGCTTTAGTTCTGGATTACCTGGCTATTAATGTTGTTGTTTTCCCCAAACACCAACCAGCCACCGAGGCAGGCGGCGAAGAAGGACTGAGACTGTAGACTCTTTCCCTGGATCCTCTCCTGTAGGGACTGCAGTCCTTTGTACGTGAACACAAAGTAGGCGAGGTTGCGCGAGTGTTGGTACGTGGCCTTTACAATGGCTCGCAGCTTATCTTTCAGGCTGAGCATATGAAAAAGGGTGGGGGGGTGGGGAGCATATGAAAAAGGGTGGGGGGGTGGGGAGCATTGTCCATTGTTAATAGGTCATTATCAAACTTTTATGCAGTTTTGATTCATTTTAGCGCTAGCTAAGGGATTTGGAGAGTGCTTAAATGTCGCCTTACCTTCCACTTCTGAAAAGAAACGTCATGACAAGAGCATGGGGTGCCCGGATTTTTGCCCCATACCTGTAAATTAGAACTATCAGATTCAAAGGCCAGTGTCAACGGATTTACACCTGTGTGATTTGGCAGGTCAGCCAAACTGTATGAATCGTGAGAAAGGTCAAACCACTGAGTTAGCAAGCTAGCTACAGTTAGGCTAACTAAAGTCAAGTGTTTCAGGGTTTGATAGCTAACTAAAGTTAGGAGCTAACTAACAACAACGCTAGGTCCATCTAGCTGACTTTGCTTGACCATCATCATTAGCTACATAGCTAGTTATTTCAATACGCTACGCTTGCTGGCTAACCGTGGCTAACAAGTTCAAAGGGCAGCTAGCTACTATACTTTGGATAGCAAGCTGTAAAATAATGGCTAACGTTGATAACAGACTCGAGCTAAGTGGACAAGCTAGCTACCTAGAAATAAGCAAAGTAAGTTGGCTAGCTAGCTAGAAAGTAAGTAGCTAAGTAAACATAACTCACACAGCACCATTTCGGAATCCTTTAACAACTGCAAGTGCAGCTTTATACTTTTCTTGCTGTAATAAATTATTAATCGTGTACACCACAGTTTTGACTAAATCTGGACCTGCCATGTTGGGGGTCTTGAATGAATGTGACACAAACCCAAGCGTTTTAGTGCCGCGCAAATATTTTCCGTCACGGGACAAGGAATCGGCATGAAGGTTCCTATTCAAGCCTGAGGACAGCCACCAAGTTACAGTAACTGTCCAGTGTTACCAGATTTCTATGAAATATTACCTATTTACAATATTAGAAAAATAGTTTTCCTTCCAACAAATTGTAGTTAAAACCTCCTAAAGATCCGCCCCTTTTAAAATTTTCGCCTAAAATGACATACCCAAATCTAACTGCCTGTAGCTCAGGCCCTGAAGCAAGAATATGCATATTCTTGGTACTATTTGAAAGGAAACACTTTGTAAATGTGAAAGGAATGTAGGATAATATAACACAATAGATCTGGTAAAAGATCATACAAAAAAATACAAAAAATAATAGTATTTGTTTTGTACCATCATCTTTGAAATGCAAGAGAAAGGCCATAATGTATTATTCCAGCCCAGGTGCAATTTAGATTTTGGCCACTAGATGGCAGCAGTGTATGTGCACCGTTTTAGACTGATCCAATGAAGCATTGTATTTCTGTTCAAAATGTTGCATCAAGACTGCCCAAATGTGCCTAATTTGTTTATTAATAACTTTTCATGTTCAAAATTGTGCACTCTCCTAAAACAATAGCATGGTATTATTTAACTGTAATAGCTATTGGAATAACAGAATTGTGTGGGCATATACCTGTCATTAAAAATATGAATGAGAGTACCCATTTGGGTTTAAGGGCGGGTGGCTGTACTGTAATTACTTTGCCACCATGGCCTATTTATTGCCTTATGTTCCTTATCTTGCCTCATTTGCACACATTGTATATAGATTTGTTTTTTTTCCCTACTGTATTATTGACTGTGTGTTTGTTTACTCCAATGTGTAACTATGTGTTGTATGTGTTGAACTGCTTTGCTTTATCTTGGCCAGGTCGCAGTTGTAAATGAGAACTTGTTCTCAACTTGTCTACCTGATTAAATAAAGGTGAAATATATATATTTTTTTAAATAAATAAAAGGGCGGTTGGCATCCAATACAATTGTGTTTTTCAACTTCAAATGCAAAAAAACATTTGCACAAATAAAAAAGGAACATCCCAAACTACATATACTACACTACACTACCCACCCCTAGCCAACTGTCCATGCTACAGAGTTTACGTAAATTAATCCCTTCTTGTCCCACAGGCTTGGGAGGGCGCCACTCCTCCTACCAACATCTTCTGTAGATCCTCTGCAGTTATGTCTCGAGCATCCAGAAAACATCCTGCCGCTTTCACAATAATGGCAATTCTCTCTGACCTGCTTTCTACTTGCGCAGCACAATTCACGATCATTGCCATGAAGTCCAAAAACCTGGATTTGTCAACGCACAGTTTCTGGGGTCCACACGCTGACATGGTAACATTCACTTTTTTCATTGGCCCTTTTATCACAGCGATGGAGGAAGCATTCCCTCCCTCGCCACCCTTCTCACTGCCTCTGCATATGTAACACCCTGTCCTACTCTGACTTTAGCTACCTCTATCTGTTTCACTTTAACCAGGCATTCTGTAGTCTTGTCTTAATGACTATCTCCACAGTTACTACACTGTCGGGGCTCCTCCTTCAGACATGTCTCCACTAAATGGAAACCTCCACACTTCCACACTACGCCCTGACCATGCCCATACTTCTGGCAGCGGAAACACTGAAAAACATTAGACACAAATGCTCTAACCGAATAACTCATATATCCTAACATCACCCTATCATGGAGAACCTCCAACTCAAAGCACAGCATCACGGCCACACTCTCCTCCCTACAGCCGCCTCGATTTCTGGTTAATCGCCGGGCTTCACACACGCCAATAACCTTCTTTGGATGCTAAACCTCTACACTTAGAGGCATGGTTATCATCCCCTTGAGAGGAGCTCTGCTCCGTAGACTAAAACACATTACCTCTCATTCTCCCCAGTCGACCCAAGCACAATCCCTCTGGGATATAAACTCAGCAAAAAAAGAAACGTCCCTTTTTCAGGACCCTGTCTTCCAAAGTTAATTCGTAAAAATCCAAAAGA
Source organism: Hucho hucho (assembly GCA_003317085.1). NCBI lineage: Eukaryota > Metazoa > Chordata > Actinopteri > Salmoniformes > Salmonidae > Hucho > Hucho hucho. The sequence goes on from QNTS01002376.1 coordinate 104,108, forward strand.
ACTTCACAGATCTTCATTGTAAAGGATTTAAACACTGTTTCCCATGCTTGTTCAATGAACCATAAACAATTAATGAACATGCACCTGTGGAACGGTCATCAAGACACTAACAGCTTACAGACGGTAGGAAATGAAGGTCACAGTTATGAAAACCTAGGACACTAAAGAGGCCTTTCTACTGAAAAACACCAAAAGAAAGATGCCAAGGGTCCCTGCTCATCTGCGTGAACGTGCCTTAGGCATGCTGCAAGGAGGGATGGGGACTGCAGATGTGGCCAGGGAAATAAATTGCAATGTCCTGTTACGTTCTTCTTTTCAGAGTAAATAACTCAGACACTAGAGAAGCTTAACCTCTTTGGGGGCAGTGTTCGGAGTTTTGGAGAGTCTGGCGTGCCCAAAGTAAAATGCCTGGTACTCAGGCCCAGAAACTAGGATATGCACATAATTAGTAGTATTGGATAGAAAACACTCTGAAGTTTCTAAAACTGTTACAATAATGTATGTGAGTAAAACAGAACTGATATGGCAGGCGAAAACCCAAGAAAAATCCATCCAAGAAAATCTGATTTTGTGACATGCCTCCTTTTCCAATGGGTTGCTATTGAAAATGCTTTAATCCAGGACCCAGGTTGCAGTACCTATGGCTTCCACTAGATGTCAACCATCTTTAGAAAAAGGTTTGAAGAGTTTACCTTGAAAACTAGATGAATACAGGAAGTTTTTCCAAGTGGAGTGAGGAAGTAATTTCTGTCTGTGGCGCGTGGGACCTGGGAGCGCGCACCTTGGTTTTTTACTTTTCTATCACCCAGGATATTATCCGTGTGAAATATTATACTTAAAATACATAATAGTGTACCTAAGGATCGATTAGAAATGTTGTTTGATTTGTTTGGACAAAGTTTATAGGTATATTTTTTGTCTTATATAAATGGGACGAGTGGACGGTGGATTTTCTGAACAGAACGCGCCAACTAAACTGAGCTTTATGGATATAAAGAGAGACCTTTTCTAACAAAATGAACATTGATTGTCTTGCTTGGACACTTTGGATTGCCCTCAGCAGAAGATCTTCAAAGGTAAGCAATTTATTTTAGCTCATTTTATGTGTTTTGTGACACCCACGCTGGTTTTATTATTATGCTAATGGTGGAAGTACACGGGGTGCTGTCCTCAGACAATCAAATGTTCTGCTTTCTCCGTAAAGCCTTTTTGAAACCTGACAAGGCTGTGAGATTGCCAAGTCTAAGCTTTTTAAGTGTGCAACACCTGTATTTTCATAAATGTTTTATATTACTATTTTGTAATTTGAATTTGGCGCTCTCCAGCTTCACCGGATGTTGGCAAAATCAATCCCGTTCACAGGATTGGATCCCTAAGAGATCCGTAAGAGGTTAACCAAGTTTAATTCTTCCCAAAGGGTCTTTACAGCTGTAATTCAGACAACCAAACATTTCTCACCATCACAGGTATATATATCCCACTTAAGACACTCCTTCTCTCCAATCCTTACATCTTATGGTTCCACAGGAAAAGGGTAGTAAACCCTTATTACTCCCTTCAGGGGATCTGACCTGACCTCCTGACCTCAACCCCTCCTTCACCTAATCCACAGATGTCCATCTGCTTCCCCTAAGCAATCCTTTGATCTCCTCCCGTCCACCCAGCACATTCCACAGCTACTCTGTCTTTCTACAGATCTCACTCCTTTATATACTATGCGTCTGATCCATCATGTCTTTAATATCTCAATGTTCAACATTTCGATTCCAACAGTCCATTCTGTGAGACGCCTAAGACAGTGCTACATGGATACAGGACGGACAGCTGATTGTCCTCGCAGTGGCAGACCACGTGTAACAACACCTGCACAGGATCGGTACATCCGAACATCACACCTGCGGGACTGGTACAGGATGGCAACAACAACTGCCCGAGTTAAACCAGGAACGCACAATCCCACCATCAGTGCTCAGACTGTCTGCAATAGGCTGAAAAAGACTGGACTGAGGGCTTGAAGGCCTGTTGTAAGGCAGGTTCACACCAGACGTCGCCTATGGGCACAATCCCACCGTCGCTGTACCAGACAGGACTGGCAAAAAGTGGTTTTTCTTCCGTCTCACCAGGGGTGACGGTCGGATTCACGTTTACCGTCAAAGTAATGAGCGTTACACCGAGGCCTGTACTCTGGAGCGGGATCAATTTGGAGGGGAGGGTCCGTCATGGTCTGGGGCGATGTGTCACAGCATCTCACAGGCAATCTCAACGCTGTGCGTTACAGGGAAGACATCCTCCTCCCTCATGTGGTACCCTTCCTGCAGGCTCATCCTGACATGAGCCTCCAGCATGACAATGCCACCAGCCATACTGCTCGTTCTGTGCGTGATTTCCTGCAAGACAGGAATGTCAGTGTTCTGCCATGGCCAGCGAAGAGCCCGGATCTCAATCCCATTGAGCACGTCTGGGACCTGTTGGATCAGAGGGTGAGGGCTAGGGCCATTCCTCCCAGAAATGTCCGGGAACCTGCAGGTGCCTTGGTGGAAGAGTGGAGTAACATCTCACAGCAAGAACTGGCAAATCTGCTGCAGTCCATGAGAAGATGCACTGCAGTACTTAATGCAGCTGGTGGCCACACCAGATACTGACTGTTACTTTTGATTTGACCCCCCCCCCCCCCTTTGTTCAGGGACACATTATTCAATTTCTGTTAGTCACATGTCTGTGGAACTTATTCAGTTTATGTCTCAGTTGTTGAATCGTATGTTCATACAAATATTTCCACGTGTTCAGTTTGCTGAAAAGAAACGCAGTTGACAGTGAGGACGTTTCTTTTTTTGTTGAGTTTAGATGTACATCCTACCATTATGAATCCACTTCTCGCTACTTTGCCTGCACTTTCCACCCACCCTGATACCTCAAAACGGAGGTCCTTGTGGATTTCCATTTCCTCGACTGTTTCCTTTCCATGCTTCAGACACTGCCTCTTCCTCATACTCTTCAACTCCCTCAAACTCAATTTCCCACGATCACCTCTGAGAGCCCCAGGTCTATAGGGAGACATACTGTAGCTCTATACTCAGTAGACAGATATTCCATGTTCCTGCTCTTCTGTTTCTTCATCTGCTCCATTTCCCCTGTAGCTGGTGCCTCAGGTCTCCAACTTTCAAACTAACCACAGCAGATGTACAAATGTATAAGAAGATCCAGCCCAGAGTAGTGAAAAGACGAATGAGCTAGCTTGCTAGCACACCTAAGGGAGTAGATTGGCCAGCCTATCCTCCTCAGGATGACATCATCCTCTAAGAGGAAATAGCAAGCACTGTTTAAGTTTGAGTTTAATTTTTTTTTTTGTTTTGGCCACAAATACGAGTATAGGAAGAGTCAGCAACATTATTTGGGTATGAGTTAACAGAATATTAACTTTTAAGTGAGATTTTCACCGGACAGTTACTAAATTAAATACAGAGTCAGATATTTGATAGCGTCTGAATTGAGGTTTTGCGGGACTTAAAATATCACGTAAAGACTGAAGTTCCAGTAGCCCATTGTTTTATTTAGACAGTTTTACATGATAAAGATCCTTCTTCACATTAGAAAAAAATAACTAGTATCCAAACATTAACTCACATTTATTAAAATGTTAGTATTTTTCATTGTAAAAGCTCTATCAACACCAACATATTTCTGTACATTTTATTCCTTTATGATTTGGGAACATGGAAATACTTAAAAATAATTTAAAGTGGTTAATAAGCAGAGTAAGGCGCTATCGCTTGTTATTTGTTAATAACAGCAATCTCTTCATGGCAGTGCACTATGAGGTGGTGAGCCAGAATGAGTGTGTGGTCAAGAAGAAGTCTTGAGGATGCAGTGAAGAAACGGGACGTAGAATCGCCCTGACTATACACCCAGTTATAAAGTGGTATCAAAGGCGAGAGAGCCACGGCATACAATACATGACGTTTTCAAAAAGTTATTTTTTAATTTACTAAAAATGAGTGTTTCTTAATGGATAAGTTCAAGGAGTCTCTCCCCGATTCACTCATTTTCAAACTACTAAACACGACCCAGATGCTCACAGCCAAGACAGCCACTAGGCTGGGGTTAACACTATTTTGGTCATAGACAGTGCATTCGGAAAGTATTCAGACCCCTTGACTTGGCTCGTTCTGTGCGTGATTTCCTGCAAGACAGGAATGTCAGTGTTCTGCCATGGCCAGCAAAGAGCCCGGATCTCAATCCAATTGAGCACGTCTGGGACCTGTTTGATCGGAGGGTGAGGGCTAGATGAAGTTACAGCCTTCATCTAAAATTGATTAAATTGTTTTTTCCCCCTTCATCAATCTACAGTCGTGGCCAAAAGTTTTGAGAATGACACAAATATTAATTTTCAAAGTCTGCTGCCTCAGTTTGTGTGATGGCAATTTGCATATACTCCAGAATGTCATGAAGAGTGATCAGATGAATTGCAATTAATTGCAAAGTCCCTCTTTGCCATGCAAATGAACTGAATCCCCAAAAAAACATTTCCACTGCATTTCAAACCTGCCACAAAAGGACCAGCTGACATCATGTCAGTGATTCTCTCATTAACACAGGTGTGAGTGTTGACGAGGACAAGGCTGGAGATCACTCTGTCATGCTGATTGAGTTCGAATAACAGACTGGAAGCTTCAAAAGGAGGGTGGTGCTTGGAATCATTGTTCTTCCTCTGTCAAACATGGTTACCTGCAAGGAAACACATGCAGTCATCATTGCTTTGCACAAAAAGGGCTTCATAGGCAAGGATATTGCACCTAAATCAACCATTTATCGGATCATCAAGAACTTCAAGGAGAGCGGTTCAATTGTTGTGAAGAAGGCTTCAGGGCACCCAAGAAAGTACAGCAAGCGCCAGGACCGTCTCCTAAAGTTGATTCAGCTGCGGGATCGGGGCACCACCAGTACAGAGCTTGCTCAGGAATGGCAGCAGGCAGGTGTGAGTGCATCTGCACGCACAGTGAGGCGAAGACTTTTGGAGGATGACCTGATGTCAAGAAGGTCAGCAAAGAAGCCACTTCTCTCCAGGAAAAACATCAGGGACAGACATATTCTGCAAAAGGTACAGGGATTGGACTGCTGAGGACTGGGGTAAAGTTATTTTCTCTGATGAATCCCCTTTCCGATTGTTTGGGGCATCCGGAAAAAACGCTTGTCCGGAGAAGACAAGGTGAGCGCTACCATCAGTCCTGTGTCATGCCAACAGTAAAGCATCCTGAGACCATTCATGTGTGGGGTTGCTTCTCAGTCAAGGGAGTGGGCTCACTCACAATTTTGCCTAAGAACACAGCCATGAATAGAAAATGGTACCAACACATCCTCAGAGAGCAACTTCTCCCAACCATCCAGGAACAGTTTGGTGATGAACAATGCCTTTCCAGGATGATGGAGCACCTTGCCATAAGGAAAAAGGAATAACTAAGTGGTTCGGGAACAAAACATCGATATTTTGGGTCCATGGCCAGGAAACTCCCCAGACCTTAATCCCATTGAGAACTTGTGGTCAATCCTCGGGTGGACAAACAAAAACCCACAAATTCTGACAAACTCCAAGCATCGATTATGCAAGAGTGGGCTGCCATCAGTCAGGATGTGACCCAGAAGTTAATTGACAGCATACCAGGGATTGCAGAGGTCTTGAAAAAGAAGGGTCAACAGTGCAAATATTGACTCTTTGCATCAACTTCATGTAATTGTCAATAAAAGCCTTTGACACTTATGAAATGCTTGTAATTATACTTCAGTGGAAATTAACTTTGGGAAATTAATATTTGTGTCATTCTCAAAACTTTTGGCCATGTTGGATGGGGTGCGTCGCTGCACCACTATTTTCAGGTCTCTCCAGAGATGTTCGATCGGGTTCAAGCCCAGGCTCTGGTTAGGCCATTCAGAGACTTGTGCCCAAGCCACTTCTGCGTTGTCTTGGATCCCATTCTGAGGTCCTGAGCACTCTGGAGTAGGTTTGGGGTCATCTTTCCCCCAATCCTGACTAGTCTCCCAGTCCCTGCCACTGAAAAACATCCCCACAGCATGATGCTGCCACACCATGCTTCCCAGTAGGGATGATGCCAGGTTTCCTCCATAGGTGACGCTTCACATTCAGGCCAAAGAGTTTAATCTTGGTTTCATCAGAACAGAGAATCTTGTTTCTCATGGTCAGAGTCCTTTAGGTGCCTTTTAGCAAACTGCAAGCGGGCTGTCATGTGCCTTTTACTGAAGAGTGGCTTCCATCTGGCCACTCTACCATAAAGGCCTGATTGGTAGAGTGCTGCAGAGATGGCTGTCCTTCTGGAAGGTTCTCCTATCTCCACAGAAGAACTCTGGAGCTCTGTCAGTGACCAAGTTCTTGGTCACCTCCCTTCTCCCACGATTGCTCAGTTTGGATGGGCGGCCAGCTCTAGGAAGAGTCTTGGTGGTTCCAAACTTCTGCCATTTAAGAATGACGGAGGCCACTATGTTCTTGGGGAACTTCAATGCTGCAGAAATTTTTTGGTACCCTTCCCAAAATATGTGTCAAGGCACAATCCTGTCTCGGCGCTCTACAGACAATTCCTTCGACCTCATGGCTTGGTTTCTGCTCTGATGTCAACTGTGGGATCTTATATAGACAGGTGTGTCTCTTTCCAAATCATGTCCAATCAATTGAATTTACCACAGGTGGACTCCAATCAAGTTGTAGAAACATCTCAAAGATGATCAATGGAAACAGGATACACCCAAGCTCAATTCCAAGTGTCATAGCAAAGTGTCTGAATACTTATGTAAATAAGGTATCAGTTTATAATTTTTTGTATACATTTGCTAAAATAAAAAAACAACTGTTTTCGCTTTGTCATTATGGAGTATTGTGTGTAGATTGATGAGAAAAATCCATTTTAGAATAAGACTAACGTAACAAAATGTGGAAAAGGGGAAGGGGTCTGAATACTTTCCGTATGCACTGTATGTAAGTTGGTGTCAAATGAATTCAAATACCAGTCACTCACGACAAGAATATTATGTATGTCACTTGGATGCTTGATTTGAATGCAAATACACATCTGTGACCTAAACATTTCTTGAAAGAAAGCCATATTTAATCTAACTTGATTATACTGCCACTGTTCTTGCGAAGAAATGCTACTGAGAGGCATGTTGAAGAAATGCAGAGTTCACAAAAGGTCAGAAGTGGTAGATCTCATTCAATGCCAATCAACATAGTGATGTTCTTCAGGTCACACGAAGGAAAAAGTTATGGAACATTTTGCAATGTGTAATGAGAATGAGCGTTTATGGGACAATTCCAGGTAATCCCTCCCGGTTTCAGTCCATTTGGTGCCTAATGATCACAACCTTTTTGTTGTTGCATAGACATGGTTCAGATTTTACTCTTGATTCAGTCGTTTTGCTATGCTCACTGCAGCCGTTGATAGAATAACCAACATCATTTGGGACAGGTGATGCAATATTTAGCAACACAAACATTTAACCATCTAGAATGACAAAACGGAACCCTATAAAACTAGGGCCGCATTGCTGTTAAGTTAATTACATGTTAACTACTATATGTTAACTTAAATTCTTCTCATCCACATATATATAGACATTTCTTAGGGCTATGGGCCTGGGACATACATATACACACTCAGTGTCCAGTCTAGTACCGGGTCGGACCCCTCTTTGCCTCCAGAACAGACTAAATTCTCAGGGGAATTGATTCTACAAGGTGTTGTAAATGTTCAAACGTTGCTCAATTGGTATCAAGGGACCTAACGTGTGCCTGAAAAACATTCCCCACACCATTACACCACCAGCCTGTACCGTTGACACCAGGCAGGATGGGGCCACGGACTCATGCTGCTTATGCCAAATCATGACTGCCATCAGCATGACGGAAAAGGAACCGGGATTCATCGGACCAGCCGATGTTTTTCCACTCCTCAATTGTCCAGTGTTGGTAATCGCTTCTTCTTGTTTTTAGCTGATAGGAGTGGAACCCGGTGAGGTTGTCTGCTGCAATAGCCCATCCGCAAACAGGACCGACGAGTTGCGTGTTCCGAGATGCCGTTCTGCGCCGTTATTTGCCTGTTTGTGGCCGGCCTGTTAGCTTGCACAATTATTGCCATTCTCCTTCGACCTCTTATTAACGAGCCGTTTTCGCCCACAGGACTGCCGCTGACTCAATGTTCTTTATCGCACCATTCTCTGTAAACCCTAGACACTGTCGTGCGTGAAAAGCCCAACCAGCACGACTGGCACCGAGGATCATACCACCCTCAAAGTCGCTGAGGTAATTCCTTTTGCCCGTTCTGACATCAAATCATTGAGCAGCTGCTCTTTAACATTGTCTCTAAACCACAACCGTCCCACTTGCGCTAGAAGTTTATAACGAGAAAGTCTAGGCTATATAGAAATAATGATGCTCAAATTGAAAATCAATTAACAAAATAAGGATTTATATCATCTTAATCTAGGTGTAGATTACATCACAGATGCCAGTGTTTTGAATTGTAACACGGCTGCATAGGATTTCTGTTAATGTGACTCAGTGCATCCAATGGCAATGTCTGCTTCAGGTATACATCCGTGAGCCGCTTGTGGATTTGACAGCTCCAACACAGTTCCACCTCAGACACCACCAAAACAACAGCTATGCGGGTGTCAGCTAGCGCAGATATGATTTAAACTGGTCCTTAATCATTTGATCTTGGAGTTGATAATAATTCTCTATACGACAAAAAAGGTATACCTTTCAGTGGCAGTGATTTTCACAAGCAGTTGTCTTATTTCTTAATTACTGTATCTGATTCCTAAATGTACTCTTTCCGTATCGGTTGTCCTTACATTAACTTTTGACACACTGCTGACACTCCCACGTCCTTAGTAACTCATTCGGTTTGCCTTAAAAATTAAAACAATGCTATTATTGTAGACAAGTACCCTCCTAATGCCGACTGTTTGGGAAAGAAAGGGTCAAATCACACAACAAATCAGGGTCATGGTCAGAAGGCACAAAAACATTCAAAGGTAAAAACAAATGAAATGTTCTTCCATTAGGTGACAAATGAATATGACCCTGTTTTGCTACAACAATTTCAGGCTATAAAACAAAAAAAAAAGCATTCTCAATATTCAGGTTGAAATCAATGCGTAGACTTGATCACAACTGACTTTATAAACAAAAACTTTGGATTGCGGTAATTAATTAATGTCTGGTTTATCTATAGAAAGGGCATAAACATCTGACTGTAAAACTATTGCACGTCAAAAATAAAGCTTTTCATCATAACATTCACCGAAACCTTACCCCCACAACCGTGGTGTACCAGCAAGTAAATGCCTTAAGATTCAATATTTCATTCGGAAAGCAACATGTTAAATCAAGTAAAATTCTCTAAAATGTCACAAATCGACAAGGGGTCTTTTTGGAAGAGTCAGCAGCACACAATCCTAGCATTCATTCATATACTCAACAGTCTGTGGTCAGGGAGACGAAGGGGAAGAAATGAAACAGCTGACATTGTAGTGAATATCTTCAGTGATTATTAACTACTGTTGTGTGGAGGTGACAGGCAGATGTGACATGGGGAGGGAACATTCCCTCCCCTTCCTCTCTCTCTTCCCGGACATGTGGACTGATTAGGCAGAATAAGGCAAGCTTCAACAGGGTTACACAGGTCAGGGGGTGAAAGTTGAATAATTCAGTATGAAGGGTCGTCACCATGGAGACAGTGATTCCACCTCAGGTGTAATGGCTTTGGGGGTCTGTAACGTGGCTCCGGACTGCAGAAAGGGATGTGTCTGTTAGTGTCTGCCCATCTCAAGAGAGCCAGGACCTGGGGGAAAAAGTGCAGCTGCCTGAAACCTAGACAGATCAAAGTGCGTGGAGAATGGCTCCTCAGGGCGGCCATTTTGGCTGCCGTGTGTTACTACTCCTGTCCGAAGCCCTCAGTTTCCTCGATGGCAAACATCAGCTTCTCCTTCAGTTGCTCATAGCTCTTGTAGGGGGGCAGGTCCAGTCGATTAAAGCTGGGATTACAAACACAAGGAAAACAAAATAAAACCATTACATTGTAGATAGACTCATAAATGAAATTAGGTCCTGTGTGGCTCAGTTGGTAAGATCATGGCACGATTAACACCCAAAAATGATGTTCACACTGTACAGAGTTGCTTTGGATAAAAGTGTCTGTTAAGTGGCATAACATTTATATTTGATAACAAAATAAATAGTTCGAAGACCAAGAGGAAAGGTTATTAATGGCTTAATTGAAAATGACAAAGTATTGTGTGGCAGGGTCACATTTAATCCAGACGGAGTTCACGTTGAGAGGTGAACTGGCCTAAGCCCTCAGATATGACAGGAATTGTATGTTGATGTTCAGACAGTGAGTGTTTAGAAACGACTGGAGAGTAACTCCACTAATGAACTTACCAAGTGTGACTTCTTGGAAGCCAGTTTTCTTTGCCCACCTTCTCGATGCAGAACTTCTGTGGTCCATTACTCCCTGAAATCACAAAACGACAACATGACAACTCTCGTCACAAATATCAAAATCCTCAATTTCTGTGACTAGAGCTGGTCCATCGATCTCTTTCAATGTCTATATCTATCAAAATAGAAGTCCCAAAAAACATCTGCATCCTCAACTTCCATGGATTACTTGCTAGTTATCTATAAACAATCCCTTTAGGTGTAGGTTAGTTGTTAGTTTAATATAAAAAAAAACAACATATATGGTATATATGGATACCAGAAACAGTTCTCTAATGTACCCATGAGGTCAGCGAAGCCACCCATGGGGAGCCGACAGGTGCCGGTGACAAACTGTAGCAGCCTCATGCGTTTCTCGTTGTCCATCTCCTTCACAAACTGGAAGAAACATTTTCATATCAGAACATTTAATAGTCAAAATACACCAAACAGTAAACACCCCTTCACGATATACCAGAATTGATGAATGAAACAGTAGAGGCCTGCTGACCTGCCAGAACCAGAGGATCTGCTTGCTGCTGCGAGCATAGTGTCTGTAGATGGTGTGCCTCTGCCAGTCCACCAGATCTATCTCCTGCATGCCACACAGCATCACCTAGTGGGGGGGGGGCATATATTACGTTACACCACTCTCAATGGGGAAGAATGACCAGTGAAGTCTGGGAGAACCTTTAACACGGTTTTTAACCCGGTATACTGTGGTGATTGACCAATACCGGTTTCCAAATAAACCCTGAGCATCAACAATCTAGTGCCAAACAGGCACGCAATACTTAAGTGAAGACATTTGACGGGAAAATACTGAAGGTTGGTCCAAGTCATTTTCTGTTTAGCCGCCATACGTTGAGATGAAACGGATTGAGTAAGCATGAAGTTGTGTGAGTGGTAACTAATTTGATCTGTGTATGAATAAACCCATGGTGTACCTCCAGTTCCTTAGCGTCAAAGTACTGCAGGTACTGCTGGGGGAGGACCTCGTTGAAGCCCTCGAAGAAGGCCTCGGTCTGCTCCTCCACACCTCTGGACAACCTCCACTCTGCCACCAGCCTGGAGGCAGGACACACAACACAGAATGTATCAGATAATATGCTTTCTTCTGTTGGCCAAGAAATATGTACCCACTGCTTTCTAGTTGGTTTTCAATCCTACCGGATGTATTCCTCTTTGTTCTCCTCAGTGACCAGTACGTTGCCTCCGTCTGGCTTCAGCTCGTGAGTAGTAACCTCCCCCAGGATCTCCTTGTCCACAGAGAAGAACATCTCCAGACCACACTCCTCCAGGTTGTTATCCCTGGGAGCAACCACAAGAGGGTAGATGTCATCATCATCATCAGCCCCTCACCTTGCTTATCAGTTACTATCATCATCATTTTCATTCTCCTCTTCATCATCATTTCCTCATAGTTATAATAACCACCCTCATCATCACTAGGATCATCAATATTATTTGCTCATCATATTCAACATCATTATAACCCTTGCCATCATAATCATCCTAACTGCCACTAAATCACCATTATAAGGGAAATCGCTCCACATTCCTGATCCTACTTCCCGTTCCCATTCCCAGACTCACTTGATCCAGATGAGGGAGTTGTAGAATTCCGTGTCAATGGATTCTAGGTCCTTTAGGGCAAGGGGCTTGTTCAGGATGCGCTTGTAGAAGGGCAGGGAGAATCCCGTATCGATGAACTTCCCGTGGAACAAGGACTGTAGAGAAACATCAAGAACCAGGGATGTGATCAAGAACTACAGAGTGGCATCATGAACCAGGGATGTGACCAGGAACTACAGAGTGGCATCATGAACCAGGGATGTGACCAAGAACTACAGAGTGGCATCATGAACCAGGGATGTGATCAGGAACTACAGAGTGGCTTCTTTTCAGGGTTGTGTTCAGTTGGCGCTGAACAAACTGAAACAGGGAGGCTCATTTTCATTTTCTGTTGAAAAATGTTTTAAAACATGCTATGTTGCTAGCCCTTCCTAGTGAGGAAGGGCCACATCCAAATTCCCACTTAAGTCAATTTCACTTAGTCTCCCATTGACATCAATGCTTGACTTAGTGAAAATTAGACTAAATGTGGAGGTTAGGATTCGCCCCATAGATAGCATTGAGGTAGGTACCATGGCGATGAAGCGCCCGATGAACTTGAAGTACTTGAGGTGGTCGGGGTTGATGTAAGAGGCAGGGTTGATCTGGAGACAGTAGTTGTCCTTCCCAGCGTACTCAAATAGGCAGTACATGGGGTTCAGCACCTCATGAGACAGCAGGAAGAACCACTCCCTGACAACACACACACACACACACACACACAATGTTAAAAAATAGACTTTGAAAAGACTGACACAAACACTTACAATGATTCCTAATATGAGCTCATACTTAACCTATCAAAATAGGTAATTTACCTTGCCACTCCTCCGTAGTCCAAGCCTTCCTCTCCGGGAAAGATTATCCACAGCCTCCGTCTGAGATCTTGTGGATGAAAGCTCATTATCTTTGATGGACAGAGAGAGAATTGTTAACTGAAACATTTGACTATTTTTAACACAGCCCCTGTATTCATCCACCTTTCTGTATCACTGGTGCAAAAATAGAGTACTCAAAGTTGCTCAAAAGAAATTACAAACACTGACAACTTTACAACTAGTGTTATTTTTGTATTTATTCACAGGACTACAAAGAGCGCAAGTTTAGTGGTGTGCCTATTTATATATTATTAATAAATAGCATTTTTTTTTATCTAATATTAAAACATTTTATACACTTACTTGTTGGAATGAATCCTCAAAGAGGGTTTTGCGGGTGACGGTGATCTTGATGTGCTGTGACATTGACAGTTGCTGGAAGACAAAGACTCACGTTATGGCCCCAGGAACAACAAGATTAACTCGGGGTCTTCCCTTTTGCCCAAAATGGGGAATCCTAAATTCCAATTAAGTCACATTTTCACTTAGTCATTCATTGATGTCAATGGGAAACTAAGTGAACATTTGACCTATGTGGGAATCACGATGTGTCCTTAAGTGTGCACATGTTCACTTGTCTTCGTCCTTAAAAAGGAAATGAAGACTAGAGGAAGCCAGACCTGGGTTCAAGTACTACTTGAAAAGTCAAACACGTTAGCTGTGCTTGATTGAGCTTGACTGTTTACATTGACATGTTCGTCATTTAGCAGACGCTCTTATCCAGAGATACTTACAGTTAGTAAGTTAAGATAGCTAGGTGGGATAATCACATATCACATTTGCCAAGAGTGTGAAAAGGTGTCATCAAGGTAAAGGGTGGCTATTTGAGGAATCTCAAATATGTTTTGATTTGTTTAACACTTTTTTGGTTACTAAATGATTTCATAGTACAATGTAGAAAATAGTACAAATAAAAGAAAACCCTTGAATGAGTAGGTGTTCTAAAACTTTTGACCGGTAGTGTATATAAATATCTTTTTGGGGGGGCTTGCCTGTTTTGCATGTTATTTTGGCATTAATACGTGTCACATATCAGTTTGCAAACAATGTAAAAAAAATATATATATATATATAATTGAGGTAATAAAGCCAAATACACACAAATACACACATGGCTTTTCATCATAGGTACACTTCAACTATGACAGACGAAATGAGAAAAAGAAATCCAGAAAATCACATTGTAGGATTTTTAATTTATTTATTTGCAAATTATGGTGGAAAATAAGTATTTGGTCAATAACAAAAGTTTATCTCAATACTTTGTTATATACCCTTTGTTGGCAATGACAGAGGTCAAACGTTTTCTGTAAGTCTTCACAAGGTTTTCACACACTGTTGCTGGTATTTTGGCCCATTCCTCCATGCAGATCTCCTCTAGAGCAGTGATGTTTTGGGGCTGTCGCTGGGCAACACGGACTTTCAACTCCCTCCAAAGATTTTCTATGGGGTTGAGATCTGGAGACTGGCTAGGCCACTCCAGGACCTTGAAATGCTTCTTACGAAGCCACTCCTTCGTTGCCCGGGCGGTGTGTTTGGGATCATTGTCATGCTGAAAGACCCAGCCACGTTTCATCTTCAATGCCCTTGCTGATGGAAGGAGGTTTTCACTCAAAATCTCACGATACATGGCCCCATTCATTCTTTCCTTTACACGGATCAGTCGNTTCTTTGTCCTCCAAACACGACGAGTTGAGTTTTTACCAAAAAGTTCTATTTTGGTTTCATCTGACCATATGACATTCTCCCAATCCTCATCTGGATCATCCAAATGCTCTCTAGCAAACTTCAGACGGGCCTGAACATGTACTGGCTTAAGCAGGGGGACACGTCTGGCACTGCAGGATTTGAGTCCCTGGCGGCGTAGTGTGTTACTGATGGTAGGCTTTGTTACTTTGGTCCCAGCTCTCTGCAGGTCATTCACTAGGTCCCCCCGTGTGGTTCTGGGATTTTTGCTCACCGTTCTTGTGATCATTTTGACCCCACGGGGTGAGATCTTGCGTGGAGCCCCAGATCGAGGAAGATTATCAGTGGTCTTGTATGTCTTCCATTTCCTAATAATTGCTCCCACAGTTGATTTCTTCAAACCAAGCTGCTTACCTATTGCAGATTCAGTCTTCCCAACCTGGTGCAGGTCTACAATTTTGTTTCTGGTGTCCTTTGACAGCTCTTTGGTCTTGGCCATAGTGGAGTTTGGAGTGTGACTGTTTGAGGTTGTGGACAGGTGTCTTTTATACTGATAACAAGTTCAACAAGTGCCATTAATACAGGTAACGAGTGGAGGAGCCTCTTAAAGAAGTTGTTACAGGTCTGTGAGAGCCAGAAATCTTGCTTGTTTGTATGTGACCAAATACTTATTTTCCACCATAATTTGCAAATAAATTCATAAAAAATCCTACAATGTGATTTTCTGGATATTTTTCCCTCATTTTGTCTGTCATAGTTGAAGTGTACCTATGATGAAAATTACAGGCCTCTCTCATCTTTTTAAGTGAGAGAACTTGCACAATTGGTGGCTGACTAAATACTTTTTTGCCCCACTGTATGTACAGTAGCTTTGATTGGACTGATCATGTCAACATTTTAGCTAGCAGTCATCATGAATCAAGTCAACAATCTACTGGCAAATCCTTTTTAATCCTTGTCATATGAAGAGAAATAACTAAGAAATGATAGGCAAAAGGTATCGGTGCTCATCGTCCATAAAGATTACACAACAAGTTGGAAATCGCAAATTCAACAATGAGTCGTTTGGAAGGAATCAGTGGCTAACTGCAAGCATTGCAAAGCAATCACTAGCCTGCTATTCAATGGAGTGGCCGTGTTTGTACATCTCAATTGTCAGTAGAAACCACATTTGTTTAAGAAAGTCAGCCATATCAGCTATGTTCTTTAAAAAGACAGTAAACAAGGCTGAATTAATTGTTTCGCTGCCAGACAAGGCTCCGCTGATAGTCACGTGTAGCGGTGGTAAGGATACACTCCATTGCGCTGGAAAGAAAGCTCTGCTGTTGGGACAGCTTTATGTAGGCCCGAACAGTTTGTGGGCACCACTTGTCGCCGTTATAGTGCAATTAATGTATTGTTTAGTGTTGTGGCTTTGCAGGCATGCATCAGATTTTTTGGGGGCGTTTGCCTCACCAAAATGTACATGCTAAAATCGCCACTGCATACCTCAATCCTCCTTTTAAATGCGGAAAGAGTGCACTTGGATGTGTATACTTCAGGGGAATTAGAACAGATAAGACTGCATTTTCGAAAGGCAGAGGTGGTTCTCAGGACATAGTGTACACTACAAAGCTAGGATACAGGGTGTGTAGGGTACATACCTGACACCAGAACCTGAAGTACTGCACTTTGGCTTTGAAGTCCCTGACGTAGGTGATCTGGGGCCCATTCTCACTGTGAAGCAAACATGAAATACATGAGCTTGTTGACACTGACATTTGTTTATGTGCTTCTCTGATGGGTTTCACTGGAATAAATAACATTCAACATCTTTTGAGTGATACAATTAGGTGGGTGAGTGGATGGCACAATTGTGTGTGTGTGTGCACTTGGGATCTTTTAAAATGGTTGAATCCTTTGGACTGTAAGCGTACGTGCAAGAGTGAGTTAGCACGTAAGTGAGTGAGTAGTGGGCTGGAGGGCCAGCAACCAAAGAGTCACTGGGAGTCAGTGAGTGAGTGCACACGACTCACAGGGAGGATTTGCCCGTGCGAGGGTCGATGTAGGTGGTGGTTCTCCTGTTGTGGTCCACAAAGTAGGGGATGCCGTCCACAGTGAACCTCATCTCCCAGCCTTCAGGTAGAGGCTTGTCATTAAGCAGCCTACACCAACACACACACACATTTATTTACAGGACACCGACAGTCATACAAGAGCCGTTCTTTACAGTCCAGTATTTGGGTTGTCTGTTTGGAAGTGAAACTGACCCTTGCGTCCGTGGGTCCTCCCACTGGGTCATCCGCGATGTGTGGTGAACAAAATATACCCTGCCGTTGGTGTCTGTTCGCTTCTCTGCAGTAGACATCAAAACAAACAGAGCAAAAACGAGACTTAGAATCCCGCATTGTACCACACAAAGATTCCATTACAGTTATACATTTAGAAAGTGGATTAAGGGCCTCCCGAGTGGCGCAGCGGTCAAAGGCATAGCTAGAGGCGTCCCTACAGATCCGGGTTCGATCCCGGGCTGTGTCGCAGCTGGCCGCGACCAGGAGACCCATGAGGCGGCGTACAAATAGCCCAGCGTCGTACGGGTTAGGGGAGGGTTTGGTCGGCTGGGATGTCCTTGTCCCATCGTGCTCTAGTGACTCCTTTTGGCGGCCGGGCGCATGCACGCTGACACGGTCGCCAGGTGTACGGTGTTTCCTCCGATTAAGTAGGCATTGTGCCAAGAAGCAGTGTGGATTGGCGGGGTCGTGTTTCGGAGGACGCATGGCTCTCAACCTCCGCCTCTCCCGAGTCCGTACGGGAGTTGCAGCGATGGGACAAGACTAACTACCAATTGGATATCACGAAATTGGGGAGAAAAAAAAAGGAGGTAAAAAGTACCGTAGCAAACAGTTGCAAAACATATTTAAAAAAAATAAAAATAATTAACATCGGAAATTTGAGTTTCTACTGGCCAAATTCAGATAGGTCCCTCCCCATTTCATTGCGTTTGGTTTCTAGTAGCCTCTGTAGAGTCCCTAACAACCAGATGTTCCGGTTTTCAGGGGAAATGGAAGAGAGCCTGTGACACAACTTCCGCTTTTGGATGTTAACAAGGCAACACTCCATCCTAACTCCTCCTCCACATTTAATGGATTGGTTGAAGAGTGCAGAACAGAACCTCGCGACAGTTTATTTTTCTTCTCGTCAAGACCAGTATGTAGGGGATCTAGTTTCAGGAGTTTATTTTACGCCTGCCACGTTAGGTTTGTTTTCTAGTGAATCCACCTCTGGAGACACCTCATCATTTTTGGACATGTGACACCAGTGTTACAGTAAAGCCAAAGAGTGTAGGAGCAGGTGCTAACTAACTGGAAGTCATTGTAGCTAGCAAGCTAACTAACCTGGCTAACTGTGGGGGGACATAAATGACTTATACAGTAGTTAGTTAGCTAATCACACTGCCCTGTGTTAGCAAACATGACGCTGCCTCAAACTGGCAAGACGTTTCTACAAATGTTTACATTGTGACGTGTACACTTTCGGAGCGTATTGACAGTGGAAAACGCGTGGTGGTGGATCGTGCTACTTACCCCAGCCGTGTGGCAGCGGCCCAAGCGGGTCAAACTCTTTGTTTGCTGTGGCTATTTGCTGATCCTGGAGCTACAATGGAGAAACAAGGAGGTCAAATGAACAGCGCTTACAAGTGTTGAATAACGCTTCTTTACAACGATATGCAGTGGTCTTATAAGGTAGCTAATCACAGATGAATAAGTGATTAGATAGCTGAAAGCAAGGTCACCATGCTGGAACTTCCACCAACCCAAACAGTTCAGAACTGTGATTCCTTCAAGGGAAGATTAATTTCCAATGGACTACTTATTTTAAGTATTCCAACAGAGTCCAAGGGGGTGTCCCATATTACAGTGGGGAAAAAAAGTATTTAGTCAGCCACCAATTGTGCAAGTTCTCTCACTTAAAAAGATGAGAGAGGCCTGTAATTGTCATCATAGGTAAACTTCAACTATGACAGACAAAATGAAGAAAAAAAATCCAGAAAATCACATTGTAGGATTTTTAATGAATTTATTTGCAAATTATGGTGGAAAATAAGTATTTGGTCA
>QNTS01002376.1:131079-149707 GCA_003317085.1 Hucho hucho
ACTACTACTACTACCACCACCACCACCACCACTATTACTACTACCACCACCACCACCACCACCACTATTACTACTATGAATAAGAAAATGTCCACCCCCCTCTCGATTACCAAGATTTACAAAATTTGATGTAATAAATGTGTCATTAGCCACTTTAAACAATGCCACTTTATATAATGTTTACATACATATGAGATGAGTAATGTAGGGTAAATACTGTACTCTATACCATCTACTGCATCTTGCCTATGCCGTTCGGCCATCGCTCATCCATATATTTATATGTACATATTCTTATTCATTCCTTTACACTTGTGTGTATAAGGTAGATGTTGTGAAATTGTTAGATTACTTGTTAGATATTACTGCATGGTCGGAACTAGAAGCACAAGCATTTCGCTACACTCGCATTAACATCTGCTAACCATGTGTATGTAACCAATACAATTTGATTTGAGAAAGTACATTGCAAATATCTTAACTTAGCAATTATTGATCCTTAGCAATCAGCAAGCAGTTCTCTGGACATCCCAGTGCCGAGACAGTTGCAATGTTTTTTTTTTAAACAATATATAAATAAAATCAGGAAAAATGCAACATCGATTTAGACTTGACATATCGGTGCCCATCTCTAGTATTCACAATGGACAGAAGATATGCTAGTGTGACTGAGTAATATTATACAAGTATTTTGCTGACACCCTAATCAGTACATTTTCTCCCCCCCAAAAAGTCAAAAGTATTCACTCAGAGAACTTACAGAAGACATACAATATAGTAGTATAAAAACATGATACCTGTTGCCACCATCTTCGTTCTGCCTCACGTCCCTGTTGGGAGCAGTAGCTGTTGGAAAAGTAAACCATCAACATCAAGCATTCAAACCCAAACAGAATACAATTCATCCAGTGAAATGTATTAATCACATAATCCTCAATTTGGGATCGGCGCGAGTACTTGAGTACTCAAAAGTTAGTACTCAAAATGTACAAATGCAACTATTTTGCAGGTTATATTTATAAGCACTGACAAAATGTACAACAAAAAAATTTGCTTATTGCTTGTTGAGTACATCAAGTGCAGTAGTAAAATTATGTACTATGTCCTTTTAGGTTGCATCAGAAAAAACAGTAATTGGAACAACCACTAGAATACAACAAACATTTTTGCCTTGAACACCGACACTGTCAACTGCCCATCCCTAATCCTCACCATGGTCTCTCTCTGCAGAGGCAAAGGTCTCTGGGTCCACCTGCACGCCGTCCAGACAGATGGACAGGTCCCCCACCACGTCTGTGTGGTCCTGGTCTGAACACAGCTGTAGGATCTGCACCACCTCAGAGACTGACAGACATGTAAACAGACAGGCGCACAGACACACAGAAAGACAGACACACGCATAGATGCTAGTTTATAAACAAAGAGTGTAAACATGTATGGATCAGCTTGAATTCTAGCCTTGATGTATCCTGTCTAATATCAGAAATATAACTTGTGTTCCTGAAAAGCGATGGCTGGGATAACATGCATGATATGCATGTATTGACTATATACACCAAGTATAGCAAACATTAGCAACACCTTCGTAGCATTGAGTTGCACCCCCTTTTGCCCTCAGAACAGCCTCAATTCGTTGAGGCATGGACTCTACAAGGTGTCAAAAGCGTTCTACAAGGATGCTGGCCCATGTTGATTCCAATGCTTCCCAGTTAGCTGGATGTCCTTTGGGTGGTGGGCCACTCTTGATAAACATGGAAAACAGTTGAGTGTGACAAACTGGTGCACCTGGCACCTACTACCATACCCCGTTCAAAGGCACTTCAATCTTTTTGTCACCCTCTGAATGGCACACAATCTATGTCTCAATAGTCTCAAGGCTTAAATATCCTTCTTTAACCTCAATGATTGAAGTGGATTTAACAAGTGACATCAATAAGGGATCATAGCTTTCACCTGGATTCACCTGGTCAGTTTATCGAAAGAGTAGGTGTTCCTAATGTTTTGCACACTGAGTGTATATTATTATTGAATCATTAGCATAATTGGTCACCTACATAGGAGGCGGCTCTCGCCTCTAATTTTTTTATTTTTTATTTAACCTTTATTTAACCAGGTAGGCTAATTGAGAACAAGTTCTCATTTACAACTGCGACCTGGCCAAGATAAAGCGAAGCAGTTTGACACATACAACAACACAGAGTTACACATGGAATAAGCAAACATACAGTCAATAATACAGTAGAAAAAGAATATTTACAGTGTGTGCAAATAAGGTAAGATTTACCTTTATTTAACTAGGTAAGTCAGTTAAGAACAAATTCTTATTTTCAATGGCCTAGGAACAGTGGGTTAACTGCCTTGTTCAGGGGCAGAACGACAGATTTTTACCTTGTCAGCTCGGGGATTCGATCTAACCACTTGGGATAAGGGAGGTAAGGCAATAAATAGGCCATAGTGGTAATTACGATATAGCAATTAAACACTGGAGTGATAGATGTGCAGAAGATGAATGTGCAAGTAGAGATACTGGGGTGCAAAGGAGCAAAATAAATAAATAAATACAATATGGGGATGAGGTAGTTGGATGGGATATGTACAGGTGCAATGATCTACAGGTGCTCTGATAGCTGGTGCTTGACGTTAGTGAGGGAGATATGAGTCTATAGCTTCAGTGATTTTTGCAGTTGTTCCAGTCATTGGCAGCAGAGAACTGGAAGGCAGCCAAAGGAGGAATTGGCTTTGGGGGTGACCAGTGAAATATACCTGCTGGAGCGCATGCTGCGGGTGGGTGCTGCTATGGTGACCAGTGAGCTGAGATAAGGCAGGGCTTTACCTAGCAGGGACTTGTAGATGACCTGGAGCCAGTGGGTTTGGCGACGAGTATAAAGCGAGGGCAAGCTAACAGGTCGCAGTGGTGGGTAGTATATTGGGCTTTGGTGACAAAACGGATGGCACTGTGATAGACTGCATCCAATTCGTTGAGTAGCTCGGAAACCAGATTGCATAGAGGAGAAGGTACGGTGGGATTCGAAAAGGTCGGTGATCTGTTTGTTAACTTTCGAAGACTTTAGAAAGGCAGGGCAGGATGGATATAGGTCTATAACAGTTTGGGTCTAGAATGTCTCCCCCTTCGAAGAGGGGGATGACCGCGGCAGCTTTCCAATCTTTGGGGATCTCAGACGATAAGAAAGAGAGGTTGAACAGGCTAGTAATAGGGGTTGCAACAATTTCTGCAGATAATTTTAGAGAGGGTCCAGATTGTCTAGCCCGGCTGATTTGTAGGGGACCAGATTTTGCAGCTCTTTCAGAACATCAGCTATCAGGATTTGGGTGAAGGAGAAATGGGGGAGGCTTGGGCGAGTTGCTGTGGGGGGTGCAGGGCAGTTGACCGGGGGAGTTGTAGCCAGGTGGAAAGCATGGCCAGCCGTGGAAAAATTGATTTATCGGTGGTGAGTGTTTCCTAGCCTCAGTGCAGTGGGCAGCTGGGAGGAGGTGCTCTTATTCTCCATGGACTTTACAGTGTCCCATAACTTTTTTGAGTTTGTGCTACAGGATACAAATTTCTGTTTGAAAAAGCTAGCCATAGCTTTCCTAACTACCTGTGTATATTGGTTCCTAACTTCCCTGAAAAGTTGCATATCACGGGGGCTATTCGATGCTAATGCAGTACGCCACAGGATGTTTTTGTGCTGGTCAAGGGGAGTCAGGTCTGGAGTAAACCAAGGGCTGTATCTGTTCTTGGTTCAATTGTTTTTTGAATGGGGCATGCTTATTTAAGATGGTGCGCAAGGCACTTTTAAAGAATAACCAGGCATCCTCTACTGACGGGATGAGGTCAATATCCTTCCAGGATACCCGGGCCAGGTCGATTAGAAAAGCCTGTTCGCTGAAGTGTTTTATGGAGCATTTGACAGTGATGAGGGGTGGTCGTTTGACCTCAATTTAAACGGAGGCGAGAGCTGCCTCTAATATAAACGGAGGCGAGAGCTGCCTCTAATATAAACGGAGGCGAGAGTGTGTTAAACTCCTTCCATGGAGGGCAGAGTGTACTGGTTGTTGTTAGTTATTTTCAATGTGTGTCCAATTAAGACCTAGGTGAGAAGAGTTCTTAACTATAGAAAACTTTGTGATCATACGGATATCCTTAAAAGAACCGTAGGTGCTGGGCTAAGGAAGTACTGCAAAAAAAAACCGGTTGAGGACCTGCTGAAGAACGAAACGTTGTCCATAAACTGCTCACTGGGTGTGTGTGTGTGTATATATATATATATATATTTGTGCAATAAGGCCCGAGGGGGTATGGTATATAGCCAACATACCACGGCTAAAGGCTGTTCTTAAGCACGACGCAAAGCGGAGTGCCTATACACAGCCCTTAGCCGTGGTATATTGGCCATATACCACAAACCCCCGAGGTGCCTTATTGCTATTATAAACTGGTTACCAACATAATTAGAGCAGGAAAAACAAATGTTTTGTCATATCCTGGGTATACCACAGCTGTCAGCCAATCAGCATTCATGGTTCAAACCACCCAGTTTATAAATATATATTTATATTGGAGGGATTGGGGAAAAAGCAGAAGACACATTTCTATCTAGCATGGATTAATAAAGTATATCTAGTCTGGATTAATAAAGTATATCTAGTCTGGATTAATAAAGTATATCTAGTCTGGATTAATAAAGTGTATATATAGTATGGATTAATAAAGTGTATATATAGTATGGATTAATAAAGTATATCTAGTATGGATTAATAAAGTATATATAGTATGGATTAATAAAGTATATATAGTATGGATTAGTAAAGTATATCTAGTATGGATTAATAAAGTATATCTAGACTGGATTAATAAAGTATATCTAGTATGGATTAATAAAGTGTATATATAGTATGGATTAATAAAGTGTATATATAGTATGGATTAATAAAGTATATATAGTATGGATTAATAAAGTATATATAGTATGGATTAATAAAGTGTATATATAGTATGGATTAATAAAGTATATCTAGTATGGATTAATAAAGTATATATAGTATGGATTAGTAAAGTATATATAGTATGGATTAGTAAAGTATATCTTATCTACCTGTATCTTATCTTAAAGGTGATAATTGGGAGCAAATTCAGTGTGCGGGACACTTATGGTGGAATACTCTACTCAAGTGAGAGAGACTGTCATTTCTTCAAACAATCTTCTATAAACAATATTGATTAATTATTGGAATAATGAAACCAGTCAGCCCAACAGCTGAGCAACCTAACTGAAAATGAAAAAACTGATATTATATAGGACCCAAAAATGCTTAGTCAGACTGGTTCCATCTCCCATAAGCCACCTTGATTATCTACACAGGATGGTGTTTGACACCCAACCCGGCATAGTTTCCCAGATGCCAGGAAGAAGAGACAATGAGCCATTGTTATAAACTCTTCCAGGCTCTCTCTATCGCGGGTCACACACACACCACATCTTGTCTATGGAATGCCAGCATTTAGGTTTTATCACCATCTCTAGCAGACTAACTGCAGGAAGCTAGAGTGCAAAGCAACTCTTTACAGAAACACAGAATTAACTAGAACAGAAATGTCTTCCTATTAATATCAAACAAGCCAGGTAAATATGTATTTTTTCTATCACACACTCGTTTCCCCTATATTCATTTAGCAGCCACTGCTAAATCGCCGCTGCTATTTTTCTACCATTTCTTCAACTTCTTTCAAATTGAAATAACAAAATCTTGCACTATCCCTTTAAGATTAGACTTATAGTACAACATATATACACACACACACAAAAGTATGTGGACATCCCTTCAAATTAGTGGATTCAGCTATTTCAGCAACACCCATTGCTGACAGGTGTATAAAATCGAGCACACAGCATGAAATGGGCCATGGGTTTCCATGGCCTTGCAGCCGCACACAAGCCTAAGATCACCAATTCGCAATGCCAAGCGTCAGCTGGAGTGGTGTAAAGCACGCTGCCATTGGACTCTGGAGCAGTGGAAACCAACTCCATGTCAATGACCATGATTTTGGAATGAGATGTTCGACGAGCAGGTGTCCACATACTTTTGGTCATGTAGTGTATAGCAAGAAGTGGTGTGATTGAGAGCCACCGCTTGCTCCTCATCTCCCTACAGTGCAGTGGGACGCATCAGTTATATTTCTGAGGACTATTTGTAAATATGACAACCACTTACTGCAAAGCACTTGTATATCTTGTTATACACTTTTTGGGTATCAAAAAGTCAAAAAGAGATTTCATATAATCCCATTTAATACTACCTGCTCCGTGCCTCATCAGAAGAGAATGAACTCACGTTTCATATCATTGGACTTGAGGGTTTCACTGATGTCCAATGTGGCCATTCCCAATAGGAAGTCGGCCTTCAGCGTCTGATGACTCCAGACCCGGAAAATGAGCTTACTGAAAGGTGAGACAATTCTGTGTAGACAAAGAGGAAACAAGATGCAATTATTGGTGACAGGCCTAAACATTTACACTATTATATAAGGAGTGAGTTACCCCCATAAACAATAAAATCACCGTGGGCTAATTTCCCAGATACGGATTACACCTACAGACTAAGAAGCACTTTCCATGGAGAATCTCTGAGCATGCGTTTTAGTCCAACACTATGAGTGAGAAATGAACTATAGGCCTATATGCAAAATAAATACACATGCAAATATACATTTGTCAGAGGAAGGCGGTGTCAGAGGTAGGCCTTAAAAATGGTCAAAAACTCCAGCCAGCCAAGTCAGACTGTTCTCTCTGCTACTGCATGGCAAGCAGTCCCGGAGCGCCAAGTTGGGACCAAAAGGCTCCTGAACAGCTTCTACCCCCAAGCCAGAAGAGTGCTGAACAGTTCATCAACATGACTATCTACATTGACCTCTGGAATGGTGTTATACGTATATATTATTTTGCATTGACATTCTTGCACTGGCTCTATACACACATTCACTCACTGGACCCTACCCACACACTGACACACTACATAAAGCTCACACACAAAGACATACATGCATATTGACGCCACACACAAAATGGCACACTCTTCACATACGCTGCTGCGACTGTTTATTATCTATCCTGTTGCCAAGTCACTTTATCACGACCTATACATATTACCTCAATCACCTCAACTACCTCGTACCCCTGCACATTGACTCGGTACCGGTACTCCTTGTATATAGCCTCATTATTGTTATTTTATTATGTTACTATTTCGATTTTGTTAGCTAATCTTTTTTTACTACATTGTTGGGAAAGGGCTCATAATTAAGCATTTCACGGTAAAGTCTACACCTGTCGTATTCGGTGCATGTGACAAATAACACTTGATTTGAAATGCAAATAGGTATTACCGTAGCTACTTACACTGTGAGTGACTGCTTCCATTTGGGAGTGTGGGTGTTGTTGCATTTCTCAGTCTTCTTTGACTGGTCGTCCACAGCCACCTCCACATACGGACTGGGGCCAAACCAGTTCTTTTTGTTCTCTTTCAGTTTGGCCGACAGAACTGCATGCCATAAAGGACATAAAACACACAAATAATGTCATGGTAAGAGATTCTAGTAAACACTTATCAGCCACGGAAGTTAGCCAGAGAAATAAACCACAGAACGGAAATGTGAGATCCATGTTCACATTGGCAAATTGACCACCACTGTAGCCTAAGCACTACCTCTGTTTTGAACGATTCTTTAGCCCAGTAGGTTTACTGTATATCTTACTATGTTTGTTATTGATATATATTTCAATCACTAAAAAAAGAAAATAAAGTTATTCTATTCCATTTCATACTCTATAAATACTTGATAAATTCACAGTCTGTACCCTCAGCTAGGCCTATAGAGAACAAGCACCGGCCAGTCCCATTAAAAAGCGCATTCTACTACTTTAGGTGTCAGTGGTTTATTATTTAATTTAGGATTATTAGTAGAATCCTGATTATCTGAAGCCATGATGACAGCTTGTCTTCCTGAGGTCTGACACATAATGAAAAATACATTAGAGGAAACTACTTGTATTACTTCCATTCTATTTACAAACAATATTTAAGAAAAAACATAATTTTACTTTTAGCCAACATAACTAATAAAACTTGAAATTATGAAATGCTAGCTACTGAAGTTTAGCTGTAACAAAAGGTCAAAACTCACCGGTGACTTGAAGTTGTGCCTTCATGGTTCAGCCATTAACACTGCAGCCTGCTTTGGCTATGACATGAACTGCAAAGAAAGCAAACGTGACATCACACGTAAACATTAAGAGACAAGAAACATGGCTATAGCACAGGTGTCCTGGTAAAATGCAGTAAAATGCTAACATTGAGCATTTTGTTGTACAGAGAGTAGCCTTGGCATACAAATAGGGCTATTCAACTGCCTTGTTGTTGTTCTACTATAGAGCTGGGACACTGGTTGAGAAGCCATGTGGTGGTAACAGCTAAATCAGAAGGCCAGGAAAAATATAATCCCTCCTGGATTACTAGATTACGTAAACTGGGACATCATGAGTCAGCGATTGTTTTATACCCTGGTTGGTGTCAACGGTTAGCGGTTAGGCTCAGCGGCTCATAGGTGACTGAGTTACAGACTATGGGTCCTGTAAAAAAAACTAATGCGATTTGGGATTATAGATGACATTATAGCCTAGATTATGTAAGCATAGGCCTATGTAGGTAACCTAATGTTGTTGAGCAGTCTAAAAGCTATTCAGGTATTTTAGCTAGATTACTAACATCTCCTCTGTCTACTCACTAAGCAGAGTTGTGTCCAAAGCAGAGCCAAGATAACTGAAGCAAGTAGATTTAATTTAGGTTCAGGAAACCTGTCTTTTACATAATAAGAAATGAAAATGCATTTGCATGCGACTTTCCAAGGCAATTGTCAGATTTCGCCTAAAGTAGCCTTGTCATCGAGGGTTACCCATGTAAAACCAATGTAAACTTGCAATCTG
The DNA here is from genome assembly GCA_003317085.1 of Hucho hucho. Lineage (NCBI taxonomy): Eukaryota > Metazoa > Chordata > Actinopteri > Salmoniformes > Salmonidae > Hucho > Hucho hucho. Next base: position 140,061 of record QNTS01002376.1, read on the forward strand.
ACACTTGTGTCAACAAGTTAATTAATGTCTAATAATATGGCATGAGTACTGTCCACACGACTGAAACAAAAAACAATCATTGCAAAGTAAAAAAATATATATATATTTTTTTAATTTCACCTTTATTTAACCAGGTAGGCCAGTTGAGAACAAGTTCTCATTTACAACTGCGACCTGGCCAAGATAAAGCAAAGCCGTTCAACAAAACAACACAGAGTTACACATAAACAAACATACAGTCAATAACACAAAAATCTATGTACAGTGTGTGCAAATATAGAAGAGTAGGGAGGTAAGGCAATAAATAGGCCATGGAGGCGAAATAATTACAATTTAGCATTAACACTGGAGTGATAGACGTGCAGATGATAATGTGCATGTAGAGATACTGGTGTGCAAAAGAGCAAGAGGATAAGTAACAATATGGGGATGAGGTAGTTGGGTGTGCATTTACAGACTGGCTGTGTACAGGTACAGTATAACATAACAATTGTACTTGTGCAGAGTTGTATGGTTTGTTTAACTTTGCAATCATTTGTTTGGCACACATTTTAAAGTAAAAAATCTGAGTCTGCATCTGTTACCATGGAATTGCCCTGAAGCAGGTTGGAGCAGGCTAAAAAAATCCTAGATCTGCTAATCATCAATGCAGTGATTGCAAATTGAAAATAATGTAGGAAAACAAGGACAAATGTATAAGATATTGCAATATAACCTAAATGCTTATGTCTGTTTGATAACATGTTTGGAATGACAATGGGTCCCACAGGGACCAGAACAAGGCTGTCTCAAAATAGGGCTGTCCCCCTCGCCTCATTTCTTTACTAGCTACTGTAACCTGCTTAATTGCTTGATTCAAGGCAATGACTCTTCCCTTGGTTTCTTAACTTCAACACAACCACAGTCAATTAAGTCAAGCTCAGCAGCTACCACCAAATTCCATAACTGCAAACAGTAAATCTGACATTACATAAACTAGCGAGCTACTGCTCTTAGAAACTAAAATGCTGACTAGTAAATTTGCTAGGTACTGTTTGAGTTTGTTTGTGGGAATAGGTAGCTAGCTTGCTAGATAATCCAAGTTTCAGTGCATGGTCTAATATGGTTGTATTTTGCTAGCTAGCTAACGTTAGCTATTTACGTTAAGTAGGTAAAGTATTTTTAGCTACCTAACTGCCCTGTACGTAGCTAGCTATTCTTTCAATACAATATCATGAAGGTAGTTAACACAATTTTTTAATTACTTCTACATGGAAGGGGAGCGACATAAATGGGAAATGGCAAGAGAAAAATGACAGGGAAGATTTCAATAACAATCCCAGGACGCTGAAAGCAGGCCAAACAAGCTAGTAACGTACCTAGCTAAATCCACATAGCAGCTAGCTATATCAACTATGGTAGCTATCTAGCTGTTAGCTTCACAGCATATTACAATCACTAGTTAACTACACTCTTGATGTGCATAACTAGCTTAATAATTAACTACTTGGTTAGTAGGATGTGTCGTGAAGGTTTGCTCGCTTTGAATTTCGATGTCACGAAGGTAAGCTAGCTAACGTTAGCTACCCTATCTAACCATCTACGGATATCTTTGAAAATGGACAATTCCTCCATATAAAACGATTGGATTACATCTTACCCATACCAGAGGGCAGCAAATGTTTCTGTAATTGCCCCCGTTTACGCCCACCAAGGCATATGAATGGTAAACAACGTCTCAGGAAAAACTAAAAAAGCTGTCTGACAAGTACCACTCCGTCTGAACTTGTTCCTGACTGTGTCATGTGACCAACGTCTAGCCAATACCCTTCTGGGTAGCCCATAGACGTCACGGCGGCTATACAACGGAAGGTTCCGTTTAGAACGTTTTCTCGTCACCAAATGAAATAAGGTCTGTGGTAAACACAGGCGTACGAGATCTTTTACGTTTTGTTCTACGAGGTTATCTTAATCAGCTAACGACACTTTCAGAACTTGTAAGATGTTTTTGTAATAATAGAAACACAAACGACAACGCCTCATAATTCATAAGGGTAATGTTAACTGACTGCTGTTATCCCTGCTAGATCTCCTAAGCCCTTGTTCACCTCAGACCTTATTTTCGGCGTTAATTCCAAAACGTATTTCCGGGTTTTAGGAGTACAAACTGGCCTGCTCTATTGCATGCTATGTAAGGCCCGCGTTCGACACTGCAGCCGACTTTAAAGGAGAGTTGGGACTGAATGATCTACAAATCACCTTGCACCCTAAATTTTAGATTCACTCCAAAATACAAAAAAATATTTTGACACATTGAAACAAAATGTTGTGGGAGATTTTAAAAGTGTGTGACAGGTTTTAGTCAGTGTTTCCCCTGGGCCTAGGGGTGAACATGTAAAATGTATAAAAGAGCTTTTGTCACTGAAGGTCCAGTGCAGAGTTTGTGAGGTGTTTGCTGTGCAAGTGTATTCGTGTGAGAGCAATCATTTTAAGGGCTGTCTTGAAGATAATTGTTTGGTGATCAATTGTACTAAGAATGTAGGCTATGTGTTGAGCTTGATCATCAGTGTTAGTTTATAAAAGTTTGACAGTATTCACTGTTATCTATATTAAACACTTTTCTCTCTCTTTTATCACCCCATTGTTTTGTAGCAATCTTCAAGAGAGGGATTTGGTATAGAGAAAAGTGGGGACACGTCCTGCCAAAGGAAGGGTGTAATTTTTCAAATGTAACCTTTATTTAACTAGGCAAGTCAGTTAAGAACAAATTCTTATTTACAATGACGGCCTACCCCGACCAAACCTGGATGACGCTGGGCCAATTGTGCGCCGCCCTATAGGACTCCCAATCACAGCCGGATGTGATACACTGAGATGCAGTGCCTTAGACTGCTGCTCCACTCAGGAGCCCGAGTAATGTAGCAACCTTAACCCAAAACATAACGACCTCATCATCTTGGTTTAAAAGGTTAAGGTGTTGGCTTGAGAGTCGCAGGACCTGGGTTTGAATACGGGTAGGGGCTACCCCCGAATTTGCTGCAGAATTATTAGCTACCCTTACAAAAAAGATTGCAGTCAGAGTCCTGCAATTACTGCATCCAAAAGATCACAGTTACTGAACCTTTACTGCTGTTTCAAAACTGCAATCTTTTTTTTAAGGGTATAGCAAAGATTTTTATAACTAACCCAAGATAGCCTGTTATTTCCAATGGGAACAAATTAGATCCTATTGGTGCGTTCTAGCATATATTTGCATATTTCCGTTAGGGAACACCTACTCTGTGAAGTGCGCGTGTGGAATAACTAAGTTCGCCCTTGCACTCCTTATAAACAATGCAATTATTTGTTTTACTTTGGCAAAGTGGAACATCTCCAAACGTACTCCACTCTGTTTGTAACAGATTTTAGTTTTGGGTAACAGAAAACTGTATTGAGATCAAACGTTTAATTGGCAGGGGGCGGCAAGTAGTGGTTAGAGTGTTGGGCCAGTAACCGAAAGGTTGCTGGATCCAATCCTTGAGCTGACAAGGTCGTTCTGCCCCTGAACAAGGCAGTTAACCCACTGTTCCCTGGTAGGCTGTCATTGTATATAAGAATTTGTTCTTAACTGATTTGCCTAGTTAAATAAAAGTTTAAAAAAAAAATGTATCAATGTGAACATTTGCATAATGTTGACCAAAATCCTTCTCGCTCCATCTTCTCATACTGTCGGCCATTGGGCTTCCTCTCATCACCAAATTTGGTAGTGAGTGGAAACGTCACCCGGATGCGTACACTTTTACGTCCGGTGAAATATCTGTCTCATTGTTCTGTGGGCATAGTCTATCATCACCAGCAGATGGCAATGTCAGGCACAATACATCTCTGATACCTTTATAAGGTGAAGTGAAATGAGTGAAATAAATGTACATGTATTTTCTTTGTTTTCAAGAAAATCTGTGTTTTGAGGTGAAATATGCAATTCGTAACCTATATGTAGAAGTAGTCCTAATTGTATTCCCATCCAACATCTGCGTTGTAGGTTTATCAATTGTATTCTCTACTTTTGTTTGATATTCGAATGATTCTACTATTTTATAAGATTTATCTTGTAAAATAATGTTAATGCGCCACTTGGTATTTTTTCCTTCTCTTACCTAGGAGGGATGCTCAACGAAGACACTGACCAATCAGCTCTCGAGAAGGTGGGTTACCTACTGCAGAAAGTTGCAGAGCGACATCACTGTTGGAGCACCGTTGCTTCGGGTTGACAGCACAGGGCGACACTTTTGAACACCTAATTTTCGAGATATCAAAAGAAGCAGGTGTATACAAGTCGGCTATACAACATCTTCCAAATTATTCAGAGATGTTGGCGTGCACGGAGATGATCACCATGTGCCTTCAGTCGGCAAAACAGAAGCATCTTCGCGCTCAGCAGCAGCCACTGCATAGCCACGTTAATGGACTTCCAATTTTTAAAGATGTAAGTAATCACATCTTAAGTAATCACATCTTAAGTAATCACGTCTTCGCGCTGATTGTTTCTGACAGCAGTGCGTGGACCTATCAAGCTATTGAAATTATTTATTTACCTATGAATGGTGTATATTCCTTTAGGCTACAAACATCTATATTTAGAAAGAAGGTAGCTAAATATTTATAGTTGCCCATTTCACATACACAATACAGAGCAATTTTGTAAGCATGCATAACAACTATTGGGCATAATTTAACTGTGTGTGTACGCGCGCGTGTGTGTGAGGGATATAGGGAGAGGTACAGCTGCTGCCTCTGCATGATAAATTAAGCCTTCTCAGCTGGAGTGATTTTGGGACTGCTGTGGGGACCCCCCCCTCCCCTCCGAACACACACACACACACACACACACAGACACTGTGGTAGGACAGAAAAGACTTGAGGCCAGTGTGTACAGTACAGTACTTTGCTGCAGAGATACTAGTGGTGCGCGGGTCAGCTGTTTGTTCACCCGCACCCGCCTGCATTTTCTAATAACCCATCCACAACCCCCCACTAAATGTGATAAAGTGAAAATCTGAGGCCAGCACCTGACCCTAACCCGCTAATATAGACATTTTTTTGACAGGGGGTGCGGGATTTTTTGTTGTTGCCTGATTTAGATGTGTTTCTGCCTATACTGTAATTTCCAACATTTTGGTAAGCTATTTGTTAGTCAACTTATCCATAATTATATACTTGCAGCTTCTCTTCTGTCAATATATGTTGCCCTAGAACAGCATTTCCCAAACTCGGTCCTGACCTAGAAGACTAAATAAACCCTTGCTCACCAGAATAATGTCATAAATCGATAGAACGAATGCTTCAATCAAAGGTGCTTCTTTAGGAACCGGGGATAAAATGCACTAACTAAAAAAAAAACTGTGCAAATGTCCAAGTGACATCAGTTTGACCGGTTGTCAGGACATAGAAAGCAGTGAAAATGACCCAACATGTTTCTGATAAGATTTCAGTTGGGCTTGGATGGATATTTTATGTGGTTGAAATACTATCAGCTTTTGTGATGCTGATAAATATAGCACCTCTACAGACAGTATCTAACTGCACATTCACATTCTCTCAAGATGCTGAAAGAATGAAATCATATTTCTCCACTCCTGTTCCCGTGTCAAAATGTTGCCAACATTTGGTGTAGGCCTATCATTTTACCGCAATAACTGCTTAATTCTGCAGGAGTTAATATTAAGGCTATGTGAGAGGTTATAGGACTACATTCGGTGTCCAGATTTCAGTTTCCATTTAACCCATCTGAACAGTAGGCTACAGTTCCCTGATGTGCCATAGGCCTATTTGAACTCCCCTTTTCGTGACTGTCGAATTTGTATAGCACCTCACAATTGTCACACAACAAATCCGGTATTGCTATCATCCTCTTTAACTACTTCACCAAAACGTTCCCTAACATTAGGATACTTTTCTGTTTCTACCTACACTTTAACTCTCCATTTCGCAGCTTTTATCTTATTGAATTAATCTCCAACATTGTCCTTTTTGCCTCCATGGATCGATCAACCCACCCTTCATCCACACAATAATTCATGACCCTAAACCCACCCGCCCCGCGGATATAACCGCGGGGACTGCGGGTTATGAGTCAACCCACGCATCACTACCAGTGTGTACAGTACAGTGTGTTTCTACAGAGACCTGCAAGCTAACCCCCTTGTCTAGTCCCTACCCATCACACCCAGGTTCGTTGTCATTAGTGATGGGGGAAAAAAATCGTCAGTTACATATCAGGATATTATTTTTGACAATATTGCAATATTATTTTTGTGCTAGTCGGCTGTACCTGCGCCAAAACTCCAATATTTTTACTTCTATAGCTTGTTCTCCATCTTTTTTTAAAATGGTGAGCCAACATGTTTTTAGCACTTATTCCCATGACTGATTAAAACTTGTTTTCTCATGGCTCTCTGCAGCAGACACAGTGAGCGATATATTTGTAACATTGAATCGCAATAAAATCTGTCTGTAATATCTTTTAGGTTTTACACACAACATTCGGACAGTATTCAGACCCCTTGACTTTTTCCACATGTTGTTATGTTACAGCCTTATCCTAAAATTGATTAAATAGTCCCCACCCCCCACCAATCTACACACAATACTCCATAATGACAAAGCAAAAACAGGATTTTAGAAATTTTTGCAAATGTATTAAAAATAAAAACTGAAATATCACATTTACTTAAGTATTCAGACCCTTTACTCAGTACTTTGTTGAAGCACCTTTGGCAGTGATTAGGTCTTCTTGGGTATGAGGCTACAAGCTTGGTACACCTGTATTTGGGGAGTTTCTCCCATTCTTCTCTGCAGATCCTCTCAAGCTCTATCAGGTTGGATGGGGAGCGTTGCTGCACAGAAATGTTCAGGTCTCTCCAGAGATGTTCGATCGGGTTCAAGTCCGGGCTCTGGCTGGGCCACTCAAGGACATTCAGAGACTTGTCACGAAGCCACTCTTGCGTTGTCTTGGCTGTGTGCTTAGGGTCGTTGTCCTGTTGGAAGGTGAACCTTCACCCCAGTCTGAGGTCCTGAGAACTCTAGATCAGGTTTTCATCAAGGATCTCTCTGTACTTTGCTCCTTTCATCTTTCCCTCAATCCTGACTAGTCTCCCAGCCCATGCCACTGAAAAACATCCCCACAGCATGATGCTGCCACCACGATGCTTCACCGTAGGGATGGTGCCAGGTTTCCTCCAGACGTGATGCTTGGTATTCAGGCCAAAGAGTTCAATCTTGGTTTCATCAGACCAGAGAATATTGTTTCTCATGGTCTGAGAGTCCTTTAGGTGCCTTTTGTCAAACTCCAAGCAGGCTGTCATGTGCCTTTTACTGAGGAGTGGCTTCCGTCTAGCCACTCTACCATAAAGGCCTGATTGGTGGAGTGCTGCAGAGATGGTTGTCCTTCTGGAATGTTCTCCCATCTCCACAGAGGAACTCTAGAGCTTTGTCAGTGTGACCATCGGGTTCTTGGTCACCTCCCTGACCAAGGCCATTCCCCGATTGCTCAATTTGGCTGGGCGGCCAGCTCTAGGAGGAGTCTTGGCATTCCAAACTTCTTCCATTTAAGAATGATGGAGACCACTGTGTTCTTGGGGAACATCAATGCTGCAGACATTTTTGGTACCTTTTCCCAGATCTGTCCCTCGCCACAATCCTGTCTCGGAGCTCTACGGACAATTCCTTCGACCGTGGCTTGGTTTTTGCTCTAACATGCACTGTCAACTGTGGGACCTTATATAGACAGGTGTGTGTGTGCCTTTCCAAATCATGCCCAATCAATTCAAATTTACCACTGGTATACTCCGATCAAGTTGTAGAAACATCTCAAGGATGATCAATGGAAAAAGGATGCACCTGAGCTCAATTTCAAGTCTCATAGCAATGGGTCTGAATACTTATGTAAATAAGGTATTTCAGTTTAAATTTTCTTATAAATTTGTAGAAATTTCTAAACAGTTTTTCTCTTTGTCATTATGGGGTATTGTGTGTATATTGATGACAAATATTTTATTTAATCAATTTTAGAATAAGGCTGTAACGAAATGTGGAAAAAGGGAAGGGGTCTGAATAATTTCTGAATGCACTGTATTCATGTTGTTGTTGAAGGAACACTGCTTTTGTTGAGTGTCAACAACTCTGACAATCCCTTTGTACCTACTGTAGGCATGCATGGAAAGCTGTTTCAGGCAGAGCTTGACACAATCAGAGATTTGAAGCAATTATGGAAAAGCTCCCTAGGAAGACTGCTAAAATCCCAAAGTATCCCTTTAAATACTAACAAACTGAAGCATCATAGTGGTTTCTATTGTCTGACAATCATGCATCCCTTGTTGGTTTGATTGTGAAAAGCTGTTTCTGCAGAGCTTGACGCAAGCTGAGATTTGAAGCAATTATGGAAAAGCTCCCTTGAAAGACTTCTGTTTACATCGGCTTGTAGAGTAACCTTGAGTACTAACACACTGAAGCTAGTGGTTTCTGTTGTGTAGGTTGTACTGCATTGTTGGTTGGTTGGTTGTTGTTGTTGGTTTGTTGGTGTTTTTGGTTGGTTGTTGGTTGGTTGTTCATTACAGTGAGTCAGCATCTGTTCATTTGTGGATATCTTATTGATATACTGTAACACACTGATGTTCTGAGGTTTCTACCGTCTAGTTTTTATTGAATTCCTTGTTAGTTTCTTTGTTTGTTTCATCACAGTGAGTTGGGATCGGTTCATCGTGGATCATATCTTATTTATGTGACAGCAGCAATGCACTAACCTCAGGAAGAATAATGCATGCAGATAGATAAAAATCTATTACCTTTGCCATCGTCTCCTTGTTTAAATTGCAGCTCAGAAGATAGATTTATCGAGATGCATGCACTCCTGAGTCCTACCTGACAATACATACTGATGAACTTAATGAATGGGAAATGGATTTTCTATCACCCTCGAGAGATAAACAACCCAAACAGTGTGAGAGAATGTTTGGCTAATTAATTAGGTTGATACGTGGGTGAGCTGATATGAATATATTACAAGTCTAAATCGTTCTGAGATATTTTGCCCTTGGAAATGTGTAATCTTATATGGCATTAGAAAATGTTAGCCTGTTACGAAGCCAAGGTTTATAAGTGGGTGAGCGAGCTACAATATGAAGTATTACAGTAACAAGCTAAATAGTTTCAAGATATGCTGGCATATACTGTATTTTTCCCTTGGCAACATACAAAAGTCAGTCTATTATAGCAATTTGAATTCATGGGAGTGTGAAGCTGTGCATAATGAAATTCTTGTTTGTTATCTGAACACAACACTGCAGGCCAGACATAATGACGGTCTAAGATCCAATCTGAACACAACGCTGCAGGCCAGACATAATGACAGTCTAAGATCCAATCTGAACACAACACTGCAGGCCCGACATAATGACAGTCTAAGATCCAATCTGAACACAACGCTGCAGGCCAGACATAATGACGGTCTAAGATCCAATCTGAACACAACGCTGAATTCATGGGAGTGTGAAGCTGTGCATAATGAAATTCTTGTTTGTTATCTGAACACAACACTGCAGGCCAGACATAATGATTGTCTAAGATCCAATCTGAACACAACGCTGCAGGCCAGACATAATGATTGTCTAAGATCCAATCTGAACACAACG